>BDUI01000547.1:159826-195746 GCA_002335545.1 Apodemus speciosus | reverse complement strand
ACTCAAGAGGCAGAGGCAGGCAGAGCTCTTGTGAGTTCCAGGACAGCCATAGCTACACAGAGAAAGCCAGTCACCAAAACAAAAACAAAAAATTACAAAAAAAAAAAAAAAAAAAAAAAAAAAAAAAAAAAAAAAAAGAAAAGAAAAGAAAGAAAGAAAGAAATGGGAGGGTGTTTTCTTCTTTTTTAACCCTTTTGAGGCAGGGTCTTGGTATGTAGCCCAGGCTCACCTTGAATTCATGGTAGGCCTGCCTGAGCCTCTCCCAAGTGCTGGTATTACAGTCATGAGCCACAACAGCTGTGTAAGGGACTATGCAGGAGCTCACAGTAAAAGCACTTCAAGTTTTTGCATTTAACACAGTGAAATGTTCCAGGCTATACCAAAAGCCAGGGAAAAGAAATTTCACAGAAGTACCACAGATTTTGTTGAGTGGGCAGAAATTGGACAGATGAGTAAGCCCGAAGCAACCCACAAAGGGAAAAATAATCCAGGGTGTAATTAGAAAATCTATGGTCTGACTTTGAACGGGAGTTAAAATCCAAGAGGAAATGCAGATGGTGTGAATGTCCCACTTGTGATGGCTGGTGAGTGACTGAGCAGGAGCTGAGTTACTATAGTCAGGAGTTCTAGAAACCAACTGTAGTTCTCCAGCATTAAACCAGATCATCTATGAAATGGCAGGTAAAGTGACCGTGGATCAAGAAACATGCAATCAAAGTAGACATCAGAAAAAAAAAGAGGGGGGAAACCAGACTGAGTCATTTCCATGTAAAAGTAGGCATGATACCAGTGTAGAAACTTCAGCTGAGACATGATGGAAACTGAAGGTCTGTGTACAGGTGTGTCCACCAAAGTATGTAATACCTGTCCTAGAATACACTGAGATTTAGAAGTACTGTAAATGTAGCCCGAGGTAGGAAATCCATACTGGATTAAACATTAAAATAATAATAATAAAAAAAGGTTGGGAAGCACAAGTCACCTGAGAAAATTTTACTYTGTGGATTCTTTCTGTATCCCTGCACACCCAGTTTCTGGCATACTTGAATATTCCTTTTGTTTGCCGTCATTGTAGAACAATAGACCAGAATCACCCTCAAGGGTCTGGGGAAAATAGTTATGAAGTGCTATATTCATGCATGCATGTCTTYGTGGCAGAAACTGTACCATAGTATGTCACTTCGTTTTACAAATATGTCACTGCTTGGCATTTATATCCTGCTGACATTTTTTTTACTTAACTGCAAATTCTTTTTCAGAGATATGGTACTTATCTTTTAAAAGCTAAACTCACAATCCAAAACAGCATAGGTCTGGTTAATTTGGTAAATTTTTTTTAAAAAATCATGTTAATTAAGAGAATGCAGTTGCTTGTATGTGCCAGCCATTGCTGGGTAGGGATAAAATACAATACTTATCCAGAAGGAATTGCTGGATTACTTCAAAGGCAGAGGTGATAGACGTAGTTTCAAATGGGCTAAGTCAGCAACAAAGTGCTTCTAGGGTTGACATTGATGTCATAGTGGGTGACATTGGAGCCACATTTCTAGTGGGTGAAAGTTCTGCAGGCAGAAGAACAAGATCATTTCTGGCAAGGGAATGAGTGGCACAGACTGCCATGTTCCTGAGAGCTGGCCATAGTGACTTTCCCTTTTCTCTTGTGGCATGTTTAACCAACACTCCTGTCTCATAGGGGGCTACTGAGTGGTCTCACTGTTACCATATTGCTGGGGACAACAACCCACTGGCAGTGAACAGAGCAGCAAATAACATCTCCTCTCTATTGACTAAGAGCCAGATTAAAGATGAGTAAGTTTAACTTCAAAGATTGCATTGCATCTTTTCAAGTCTCTCTCTATACTGACTTGGAATTTTCATTCACCCCCAGTTCTTTGTGGCATCGTTATAGCAAAATGAACAGTGTGAGAAGACACCATCTAATTTATTGAAAAGCATGTTATTAATTTAACTACCATTTCCATACTTTGTTGCAGTTTTATTTCTCCTTTTTTGTTATTTGTGTCTTTTCCCAAAACAATACAGTATGGTATAGGTTTTGTTTTTTASATAAGGCACATGCTTTTATTCCAGAGGTAGAGGCAGATATATCTGAGTTCGAGGCCAGCCTGGTCTACAGAGTAAGTTCCAGGACAGCCAGAACTACACAGAGAACCCTGCCTTGAAAAACCAAATTACTTATTTAGAACAATGTGAGTTGAAAGAAGCATGAAAGCCATAACTTCTAAATTACCAGTTATCTATACTGGTAGCCATGGCCTCTTGAAATCCTCCAATTGCTTTGCTTCTGAAGACTGTTGGATTGGGCTTTCTGTTTGTCTGTGTATGTGTGTATGGGCCTGAGAGTGCTCATGGTGTGGAAGTCAGAGGATGACTTGTGGGAGGAGTTGGGTCTCTCCTTCCTGTGAGTCCCAGAAATCAAATTCCTTTTGTCTGGCTTGGGACAAACACCTTTGCCAGCTGGGTCATTTCTCTGGCCTTTTAGACACTCTTTTACATGTAAGCTAATTTTCCCTTATACTTTCTTAACCATACATCCTTCAGTCTTAACCATTTAAAACACTTATATTTCAGTTATGGACATATTTCTTCCTGTACTTTAATATTTCTTTTTAGAGAAACAATCTTTAGAAGTTCAGACTGCAGAATGTTTTTTATTGCATTTATTTATTTGTGTGTGGACATGAGGGTAGGTAGAAGTCCAACTGAAGAATTAGGTCTCTTTGGTACCTGAGGATCAAGCTCAGGTCCTAAGGCTTAATGGCCAGTACCTTTATTTGCTGAGTCATCTCATTAGCCTGGGAGAATATACTGAAATATCTTTGTCTTCACAGAAAAACATCCTGGGGTTTGCCCATTGATGCTATTCAGTGGGATATCTGCAACCTCCCACTTCGAACTGCTTCTGTGGATATTATTGTAACAGATATGCCATTTGGAAAAAGGTAGAAATTGGATTTTTCTTTTTTAAATAAATAGCATGAGTTTACCTGTTATTGTACTGTCTTCTCAGTCAGAAAAACATACCATAATTCATTTCACCCATTGTGCCATTACCTGATCCTATTCTACATTGTAGGCTGAGGAGCACTTGCTTCTTGGGACAGATCAATGAGATAAGATACAGTTGTTAAGAAAAAGTGTCCTGATAGAAAAGTCTATAAACATTTGACTGTTTCCTTCCTTTATTGGCATAGAATAGCTCTGGCATCTAAAAGATGATTTCTTCATACCTTAGATTTTGTTGTTTCATGTAAGAAACTACCTATCTACCTTTTTCAACAGTTTATACTTGACCTTTTATAGGATGGGCTCCAAGAAGAGAAATTGGAATCTATATCCAGCTTGCCTTCGGGAAATGAGCCGTGTCTGTAGACCGGGGACAGGTAGAGCTGTACTGCTTACTCAGGACAAGAAATGTTTTACCAAGGTACTACACATGAGTTAAAATCACTTACCTCCCTGTTTGTACACAAGACATATGTTTGGTGCCCTCAACAGAAGAGGGTGCTGGATAGGTGCCTTAGCATCGGAGTTATAGTTATAAGCAACAATGTATCAGAAACTGAACCCTGATCCTCTCCAAAACAGCAAGTGCTCTTAACTTCTGAGTCAACTTCCACTCCACCACCCATAGCATTTAAGAGGAAAGATTTCAGGTTGTTTTAGAAGCAGACTGGTAGCCTAATGACTTCTGCTTTTTGTGTGTGCCAGGCCTTATCTGGAATGGGACATGTGTGGCGAAAGGTCCACACGGTCTGGGTGAACATCGGGGGCCTTCATGCTGCAGTGTATCTTCTAAAACGCACTCCTCAAGCCTTTGTTCATCCTTCAGATCAAGGAAGAAGAGATCCTCCTTGGTAAAGACAAGAAAGAAGACAACAGTATTTGTAGTTCCTAACACTGGAAATGACAGCATAAAGAACTTGATTTGATTTAAAAAAAAAAAAAAAAAAAAAAAAAAAAAAAAAAAAGAAATAAGTTAATTAAAAAAAAAAAAAAAAAAAAAAAAAGCAGAAAAATAACTAAGTATTACAGGTTACATTGCTTAACTACTCCAGAATGCTTTATTGTATTGTAGTGGTATTTAAGAAGCCTACATTGCTTGGCTTCTAAGTTTCAGAACACTTTAGGCCATATTCTATTGCTTGTGCAGCCTACTGTTCTATGGTCTAAATTCTTTGTATCAGAAACAGAAGCATCCCTCAAGACCTACAGTTTATCATCTGCCTTAAAATAAAAACATTCAACCTAAACATGGCAAAGATGCTTTGTGTGACTATTAGTAAGTAGTAGAAGCATAAGCAGATGAGGTATGGGACCAACAAGCCTAATTAAAGGAATTTCTCTTTTAGTATATGGAAATGTTATTTTCCAAAGCCCTCCCCACCCCCAAAGTGCCTGTCAGTCTTTGGGGGTGGAGGGAGCTAATGTATCTTTAAATGAAAATGTAAGCTGTACTACTGCTTTCTCAGGATAAGAAATGTTTTACCAAGGTACCACATGAGAATTAAAATCACCCACCTCCCTGCTTGGACACAATATGTGGGTCTGGTGCCCTCAACAGAAGAGGGTGTTGGATGGACCTCCTGACTTGGGAGCCCTGTTATTGCTGCCTAGCTGTTTATTCCCTTGTTTTCCAGTAGTACTGATTTTTCCTCAGATAGTTCTATGGAAAATGAAATAACTTCATTACTTATCAGTTCCTTAACAGTGCCTCCTAAAAGTAATCCCTGTTTGAGCTTATGGAAAGTTATTTTGGAGAGTCTGGCTTCTTTCAGCTTAGATTTTCAGTGTGATGTTTCTATTTAGAATAAAGGATACAGACAGTACTTCCTTTGAGAACAGAGTCCACATTGGCACCAGTCAGTGGCTTTTTGGAACTACTCACTGGAGAATGAACTGGGATTATGAAACTTTTAAAGGTTTTCTATCTTAGATAGGCAATTTTGCAATTGACAAAATACATTATTGATTGAACATAAACTTAAATTTCCATCTTTGACCTCAAGCCAAGGTGATCACAGAACCAAGAAATATTAACTATGATTGTCTGTTTCATCACTATTTTCCAAGTTCCTGACATAATCTTTGCCAGTAAGCATTTAATATTTACTGAACAAATGAGCTACTTTTTATGCTAAGTTCTTAAGTTAATATACCAGGTTTGTGCTTGGTTCACCATAGCTTTAATTCTATAAAGCATATTAAAAAATTGACTTAAGGCACTGCAAATATAGTAGACACTGTTATATTCATCTCTGATTGGTAAATTTTGCCAATCTGGTTACTAGAATAGGAAATAAGCTATGAGGTTTTCTCTCTAGACAAGGTTTTGTCACATAGCCCTCGCTGGTCTCTGCCTCCCAAGTGTTGGGAATTAAAGATATGCAATACCATGCCAGGTGAAAGGCTTATTTTTTTGGTTGGTTTTTGCATCAGGGTAAAGTTCTTGCTCATCAGTTGTGAAGATGTTAGCCACGTAAAGACACCAGTTTCAGCCCAGGTTCTTCCTACCTGCCTTCTGTGACCCACTTAAAGCAATACATACTTTTCTCAATCCAGTGTGCACACTACCAGTCTTCTAGGCTCTTTAGGAGTCATTGAATGTTTACCATGTACATCTTTCTAGAGAAACCATTTCTCAAAATTTAAAACCTTCTAATCCTTACCTATTCCTAAACTTTTGAACTGRGGGTTGAGGGGTGGTCCTGTTTTCAAGACTAGATCAGGGATGTAGCTCAGTGAGAAYACTAACCTAGGAGTTTGAAACTGAATTTCTGGGCTAAAAGGCCCAGATGGTTTTTATCTTCTATATTTAATTGATAGGGGATAGGTATTGGTCAGCTGGAAATCAGTATATCATGGAGTAATTATATACATCTTCCAGAAGTTGGCCCAGGTCCATTTGTATTGGTCAGCTGGAAATCAGTGTATCACGGAGTTATTATATACATATTCCAGAAGTTGGCCCAGATCCATTTTTTTATGACCAAATCTAATATTAGAGTCCAAATTGTCACATTCCTAACAGTGTACACGTTCCTCCAATTTACCTCCAAGTTTGAATTTAATCACACCTGTCAGTGTGACAGGCCAGCCTCTCTCCCTTCCTGACAAAAGGGATGCCCAATTCTATCTGTGAAGACCCTTTACAGTTAGTCTTTCAGAAGGATGTTTTGAACACGCCCCCTCTTTGGTTCACATCACAATTGAGTGGCAATGAACAGTGCCAAGGCACTACCCAATTTGTTTTTCACTATTAGGGCAAATGTCAACATAACTGTTCTGGACAAACCAATAGATTAAAGTCATCCCACACTTTGAGTATTTTAGGACATAGGTTTATTGCCAAGCTTTCACATAAATAAATACAAGCACAGTGACAAGTCCARCCACATTTGTAAGCTTCATCCATTTGTAACACATCTATGAACTATAAAGCTTTTATCTGTGGGAAAAATTTTAATATAACAAGTTGTTATATTGCTCAAAAGAACCACTCTGAGCATTTCCTTTCATCTGCTAGATATTCAGCAATGTCAACTATATGGTTTTAAATTTTCTTAGCTATTATATTTTTCTCCAACTAATATAGCAAGTAGCTTRTTTCCCCTCTGAAATACTTCAGCTTTTTAATTTCTAGTTCAAAGCTTCTGACAGTTTTGTTTTATAAAACATGAACAAGTCTGCATTTAAAATGTTCAATAGCATTCAAAACAATCCGACACTCATTGGAATGACTCCTTTCAAAATGACTACACAATACTGCTAGTGCCAATACTATTTAAAGTTAGTATGTTGCAAAAGGCATGCTATATTAAACTTTCTCTAAAGACAGTACACATTTCTTAAAAGTTTCTGGACAAACACTTCACACGCCAGTCAGTTTTATATATAATCTTCAAACACAGTGTTAATGGAACAAATAAGCATCTTAAAAAATAAAACTACAACCATCATTCATAAATAAGTTCTAATGTTGTAGTTTTATAATTTGGAACTTTGGGGTAAATGTTTAAAACATGACAATATAACACCTTTATCCTCATGTACAAAGTAAGCTACAAGACTTAAAAATGTTAACTGCGTAACACACTGCAGCATTATGGAAGGTATAACTTAGTTTAATTCATACAAAACACTATGTCCTACCTAAACTACCTTAGAAAAATCCAAACTGCACAGCAACATTTATCATAGTGACAGTATTGTCACTGACCATCATGCCTCTGCTTGCTTCTGAGAATGTAAAAGGCAACATCTTGGGATTATGAAAACCGTGTTGATCTCGAAGACCTGTTGCTGCTCAGACAGCCTTAAACAAGCACTGTCCTGTCCTCAAGGAACAATCTAAAGGAGGAAAAACAGTAATTACACAATTACTATTCTTAATTAAGATTTTAAGAGTCATGACAACATTCAAGTGGGACCAAATGTGTCGAACTGAGGGCAATCAGAGAAGGTTCCTTAAGAAGTGATGTTGTAAGCCGGGCGTGGTGGCGCACGCCTGTAATCCCAGCACTTGGGAGGCAGAGGCAGGMGGATTTCTGAGTTCGAGGCCAGCCTGGTCTACAGAGTGAGTTCCAGGACAGCCAGGACTACACAGAGAAACCCTGTCTCGAAAAACCAAAAAAAAAAAAAAAAAAAAAGAAGTGATGTTCTGAGACCATTCTCAGTGGTTCAACAACACTTGGTCAAAAATTTTAATTCTCCCCTCAGAGAAATGGAGTAGTTACTCCACTTACAAGTTCCTATAAGCTTACCACCAACCTCATAGTACACTCTAGATTTCCTAAATAATATTTCTATTTCAGAACAAAAGCTGGCAGGTATACCAAATGCTATCCTAGTTTCTATCCCTGGCTTTCAATCTGCTAGTAGATCCATGGGAAGTTGCTTAAGTGCAGTGGTACCAACAGCCTCTGTTAGGGCAAACTCATGAGATTTTAATGAAGGGCCAAGAAAGACCACTCAAGACTACTGAGGGAATTAAAAATCCATCCAGTGTAGTTAGTATTGGTTACATAACAAAATATGCAACTTTATAAATATGTCCTGAAAACATTCTACTATTGGAAAAAGATCCAAACAAATATTTCTTTGAACAAATTAATATGTAGAAAACAGGGCAATAAAGAACGAGGGCTTTTTTTTTTTTAAAGGCCAGCATTACTTGAGAAAGGGAAAATGAGTCTACGATATTTGAGAAACAACTCTCTTTCAAGCCTAAAGGCCACTCCATGCTCACTAACAGTGCTAATCAGAATCAATTCCTTAACCCAGTCAAAAATAGTCCTGAAGATCTTCTGGATAAACATGTCCTTCAACATATAAACTAGTATATACTAGAGTAAAAATGTCTCAACTTCAAGGTCAAATGCCTGACGCCTAGACTTGTGACCCAGCAAAGTGCTCTATAGTTAGGGTTGCTAGGTCAGAGTCTTGCCCTTGTGCCCAATTGTTATTCTACACCAACAGTTGCAAACCACAATTATACAGTTCTACCAAACAGAAGACATGTAAAAATGCCTCATCTAGCTTAAATTCTGAAAATTTAAAACAAACCCACAAATACCTAACTTTTAAAGTATAAATGTTTAACATCTATAACAAGTTTTTGCCATAAGTATATGAAATCATGGTATCACCTGGCAGGAAACTAAAGTTTATTTAAACAACAATCAGCCTAAGATAAGTAAGCCTAGCACAGGATCAGGATAGCTGCAATGGTTAGTGCAGGGAAACCCAAGGAAGTGCTTCTGAGTATAAACCAGGAGACCTCACAATAGCAGCTTTATTCTGTATCTCATGGGCTTTAACTATCACTTGAAAACTTAATTTCACAAATCACACACACAMAAAAAATTTGTTTAGTTTCCAACTTTGCCTATTCACTGGAGAAATCCATATCCCAATTTGATGGGAGAAACCTGAATGAAATATTACTTGGAATTTTAATATCCCTGTGTGTATGCAGAGGGTTTATGGTTTAAAGTCAGGCAACCTTAACTGTAGTTTCTTAGTTGTCTGTCTTATTTTTTGAGATATGTTCTCACTTAACTGGAGCCTGCCAAGTAACTAGGCTTGTCTGGACAGCAAGACCTAGGGATCTCTCACACATGGTCTAACAGGCCATGTAGGTTGTGGTGATATAATTCCAAGTTTTCAGCGCTTGAAGCACATTTTACCAATTACCACCCGAGCCCCCTTAATATAGCCCTTAAAAAAAAAAAAATCTAACCTTCAAGTTCCAAAAGTATTACTACATTGTTTTTCCCTTTCCCTCTAGGTTGTTATTGTTTGGTTGTTTAAGAGTGAAGAAAAAACAGTTCAGGCTGAACTGTTACTACTAGTCAAACTTTTAACTCAAGTCAGTATTCAGGAGACAAAAGCAGGCAGAACTTTAGTCTACATATCTAGTTGCAGGCCAGGCAGAGATACTTTGTGAGACCTTGCCTCAGGAAGTCTTTGAAGCTATCATTTTTGTATTCACAGCAAGCAAATTAACATGAAAGACAATTTTTAATCTGACCTTGGCTGTCCAGAATTTGGATTCTCTGGGTTTGAGATTAGAAAATCCAATTAAACAATGCAAGTCTTTGTATACTAAAACCCTAAGACCCTTAGTCCTAAACATACCATACTTTTAAAAAATGTTAAGTAGAAAACAAAAAGCCTTAATTGCTCTTTTATAGGGGAAGAGCTCATTTAATATTAGTCCCACCTCACTCCTCTTAACTATTGTTTTATTATACAACCCATTTCTTTAAAAAATGTAAAGGATAACTTTAGAGTTTGAAAGAATTCTCAACCCCACCCAGGAAGTAAGGCTGCAAATCTCAGCAGCTGCCCTTAGAAGCAAAAAGCCATGCCATTTAAGCCATGGGAAGTTAGACTGTGGCAAATGAGACCACATGGTGGGAAGGAGGCTTTAAAAGAAGCCCAAAGTGTCAAAAGACCCAATTAAGTTGACCAGCAGCAGAGACAGACCTCAGAAAGGTAGGCAGATTTAGCCAAATTCCATGGTGGCTCGCAGGGATTGCTTCAATTATAATTTTATGAAATCTTAGCTCCCTAAGTTTTTAGTGTTTTTTTTTTCCTCCTTAAAACAGAGTTTCTCTGTGTATCCCTGGCTGTCCTAGATAGAACTAGGCTGGGCTCAACCTCAGAGATCTGCCTGTCTCTGCCTCCAGAGTGCTGAGATTAAAGGCAAGCATCACTACTGGCTGGCTAAACTCTGAACTTTGAAATCCAAATTAATCAGTACTTGCTTTCATGTTTAGTAATGGCTGCAGACTTGGCTTTCAGCTTAATATAGATGAAGCACAAAAATTAAGTAAAACAAGCAACCTAAACAAACAGGCTACCAGAGGTTCAATTTTATTTCTTTATTGCTTAGTCTAAGAGAAAAAAAAAACATTAAAGTCTGCATTGGTATTCTGTAACCCACAAGTCTGCAGTTATGGCCCCTCTGTCCACGATTACACTTGAAATAAAAAATTGTTCCTTGTTAACATTTCCAGTGCTTAAAGAGTAATTTGATTATCGGGTACCATACTGGAACAAACACAAAGTATCCCATTACTGTAGTAAATTCTACTGGATAGTACTCTTTAAAAAAAAAAAAAAGATTTATTTATTTATTGTGAATACACTTGCCGTCTTCAGACACACCAGAAGAGGGCATCAGATCCCATCACAGATGATTGTGATCCACCATGTGGTTGCTGAGAATTAAACTCAGGACCTCTGGAAGAGCAGTCTGTGCTCTTAACCTCTGAGCCATCTCTCCAGTCCCTGGATAGTATCCTTATGGGGCATAAGCACACACAACACAACAACCTAAAAACCAAGCTTCACAAATACATTTTTTTGAWGCTCAATACATTTTACTTGTGTCTGATTACAAGTCAAGCAAAATTATAGATCCTGAAGCTTAGCAAAATCACATTTAAATCAGCAATAACATGAAGAGTGCTATGAGTCAAGCCAGTCCAAGAGAAAGCACTCTTAAATAGAAAAAATACAGGCTCACAGGACCTTAGGTCAGGAAAGACAAAAAACATCTGAACTTTGCATTCCAGAAAGTAATACCTTTTACAGATGTGTACAATGACAAAATTTTAGTAAGCAGTTGTCAATTCCATGTGGCTCAAATATGTATATAAGAAATAACGAAATATACCTTTTAATGTCTTAAAATCTCAGTCTAGCAATATGTAAGATACATCAGGTATCACCGGGGGAGGGGACAGCCACCTGGAAACTATTATTAGTAGCTATAGCTCAGTTTATAAATGGAGAAAAGGCAGAGAGGCATTCATGGAGTGGAAAACTGAGTTTAGGTTGGATTCTCAATACATCTATTGTTATAAAGCTCTTTGAACTGTGAATGGGCCCAAGTGTGGAACACCACCTGAGGGGGTAGGGTGGTGATAGAAACTGAAAATCAAGGATCAAGGCAAAGAATCAACAAAGTGTACTAAGGAGTTATAAAAGAACAGCAGTCTTAAGGCCCCAGCTACAGCCTCCATTTGTGGTCTAAGTAACTAATCTGTTTGGTTTCATGAGTCATCGGCCTTCTAAGATCAGGAGAGGGAGAATGCCAGTGCTCTGTCTAGGGATTGGATAAGCCAGTACAACTAATGAAAATGTGGCTAAAATGAGTGTACTAAAATACCTTTTAATAAGGCTGCAGAAGAAGCCAGAGAAAGGGACATGAAGTACTGGGTCCTTTAAAAATGCTTAAAATTCTGCTTACATATATTCTAATTCGCGACGTTGTAATTTCATACTATAGCAAGGATCTCAAGTGGGAGAGTATAAAACTTGGGTGAGCATGTCTTTAATCTACCTCGGTGAAAAATACCCCAAGGCGGATCACAAGCAATAACCTGTAGTTTCATTGCATAAAACCCCAGGTGACTGCCTAGTCTCCCATTTTCCTTATTTGCCCCTATTAAAATACTTCCCGACAAAACCGAAAATCTGTGGGAAGTCTTGCCCCTCCAATTTTACACCTGTTCCATTCCCCTGCAGGACAACGCCCACACAGGTTAGCCTTTAAGCTTGCCCAGAAGACTCCCGCCCATCTTCCAGAAAGACTCGAGTTGCAGATCACGAGGGAAGAGGGGGAAGGGATTCTTCCAGGCCCAGGGCGGTCCTCAGAAGACAGGAGGCAGCAGAGAACTCCCAGAAAGGTATTGCAACACTCCCCTCCCCCCCTCGGAGAAGGGTGCGGCCTTCTCTCCGCCTACTCTACTGCAGCTCCCTTATAGATAACAACTAAGACCCGACTTTCGGAGAGCAAGTGCTTCTTGCCTCCAAAACAGCCCGACTAAGCCCTCACTTCGTCCACTCCCCTAAGTGCACGATGTAGGTCTGGCTCAGCACCCCCCTCTNAAAAAAAAAACATTAAAGTCTGCATTGGTATTCTGTAACCCACAAGTCTGCAGTTATGGCCCCTCTGTCCACGATTACACTTGAAATAAAAAATTGTTCCTTGTTAACATTTCCAGTGCTTAAAGAGTAATTTGATTATCGGGTACCATACTGGAACAAACACAAAGTATCCCATTACTGTAGTAAATTCTACTGGATAGTACTCTTTAAAAAAAAAAAAAAGATTTATTTATTTATTGTGAATACACTTGCCGTCTTCAGACACACCAGAAGAGGGCATCAGATCCCATCACAGATGATTGTGATCCACCATGTGGTTGCTGAGAATTAAACTCAGGACCTCTGGAAGAGCAGTCTGTGCTCTTAACCTCTGAGCCATCTCTCCAGTCCCTGGATAGTATCCTTATGGGGCATAAGCACACACAACACAACAACCTAAAAACCAAGCTTCACAAATACATTTTTTTGAWGCTCAATACATTTTACTTGTGTCTGATTACAAGTCAAGCAAAATTATAGATCCTGAAGCTTAGCAAAATCACATTTAAATCAGCAATAACATGAAGAGTGCTATGAGTCAAGCCAGTCCAAGAGAAAGCACTCTTAAATAGAAAAAATACAGGCTCACAGGACCTTAGGTCAGGAAAGACAAAAAACATCTGAACTTTGCATTCCAGAAAGTAATACCTTTTACAGATGTGTACAATGACAAAATTTTAGTAAGCAGTTGTCAATTCCATGTGGCTCAAATATGTATATAAGAAATAACGAAATATACCTTTTAATGTCTTAAAATCTCAGTCTAGCAATATGTAAGATACATCAGGTATCACCGGGGGAGGGGACAGCCACCTGGAAACTATTATTAGTAGCTATAGCTCAGTTTATAAATGGAGAAAAGGCAGAGAGGCATTCATGGAGTGGAAAACTGAGTTTAGGTTGGATTCTCAATACATCTATTGTTATAAAGCTCTTTGAACTGTGAATGGGCCCAAGTGTGGAACACCACCTGAGGGGGTAGGGTGGTGATAGAAACTGAAAATCAAGGATCAAGGCAAAGAATCAACAAAGTGTACTAAGGAGTTATAAAAGAACAGCAGTCTTAAGGCCCCAGCTACAGCCTCCATTTGTGGTCTAAGTAACTAATCTGTTTGGTTTCATGAGTCATCGGCCTTCTAAGATCAGGAGAGGGAGAATGCCAGTGCTCTGTCTAGGGATTGGATAAGCCAGTACAACTAATGAAAATGTGGCTAAAATGAGTGTACTAAAATACCTTTTAATAAGGCTGCAGAAGAAGCCAGAGAAAGGGACATGAAGTACTGGGTCCTTTAAAAATGCTTAAAATTCTGCTTACATATATTCTAATTCGCGACGTTGTAATTTCATACTATAGCAAGGATCTCAAGTGGGAGAGTATAAAACTTGGGTGAGCATGTCTTTAATCTACCTCGGTGAAAAATACCCCAAGGCGGATCACAAGCAATAACCTGTAGTTTCATTGCATAAAACCCCAGGTGACTGCCTAGTCTCCCATTTTCCTTATTTGCCCCTATTAAAATACTTCCCGACAAAACCGAAAATCTGTGGGAAGTCTTGCCCCTCCAATTTTACACCTGTTCCATTCCCCTGCAGGACAACGCCCACACAGGTTAGCCTTTAAGCTTGCCCAGAAGACTCCCGCCCATCTTCCAGAAAGACTCGAGTTGCAGATCACGAGGGAAGAGGGGGAAGGGATTCTTCCAGGCCCAGGGCGGTCCTCAGAAGACAGGAGGCAGCAGAGAACTCCCAGAAAGGTATTGCAACACTCCCCTCCCCCCCTCGGAGAAGGGTGCGGCCTTCTCTCCGCCTACTCTACTGCAGCTCCCTTATAGATAACAACTAAGACCCGACTTTCGGAGAGCAAGTGCTTCTTGCCTCCAAAACAGCCCGACTAAGCCCTCACTTCGTCCACTCCCCTAAGTGCACGATGTAGGTCTGGCTCAGCACCCCCCTCTYGGGGCCACAACTCAAGTAGGAAACGTGCTTACACCCGCCCCGCCGCTCAGACCGACTGCCCGTCCCCGCCCCCAGCGCGCGCTTCCTGCCACGTTGCGCAGGGGCGCGGGGCCAGACTCTGCGGCGCGGGGCCTAGGGGAGGGCCGGAACCTGTGAGCGCCTCCTTGCCGCCCCCGCCACCCAGCGCATGGACTGAACTTGCAAGAACGCGGGCCAATTGCAAAGGCCAGTTTTCTGGGCCCGGAGAGCCAATCAGACGACGAGGCCAGGCCGGCGGCGGGTAAAACGACTCCCCCAGAGGAAGGGGAGGGTGGGAGGCCGCTCGCGCGCGAGCCACTTTCGCTGACCCTCCCTCCCCTCCCCCGCCGACCGCGCCCGCACGTCCAGCTCTGCTCACCCCACCTACCTCCCGCCCCACCCAGTGGGCATAGCAAGGCTGCCAGCGGCTGCGCACTCCGGCAGCCGTTAACTGACAGGCGCCTCACTCCAACCAAAACACGCCATTTGTGTTTTCACACGCGGCGGGAGGAAAAGAAGCCAATCAGCGATGAGATGTCAACCGGAAGCGCTCCTCCGCCCCCTTGGGAGCCATGGCCGCGTCCGGTGAAGACTTTTCCGCTCCCTTCTCCCTCCCCCTCCGGTTGCTGCAGGGCGGACCGCATTCCTGATCACCCTCTCTCTTGCCCCTTTCCGCGTAACGAATTGTACCCAGCTGTCCCACAAAGCGTCTCCACCATGTTCGAAGGGTCTACCGCGGCCGCCCGTCCCCGCAAACGCGCCGAGCCACCCTCCCACCAGAGTCCCGATCCCCTACCTAGCCGAGGCTCTCTGAGGAGCCGGAGCCCCAGAGCACAGCCTCTTCTTTAGGCGGCCCCGGCAGCCTCCGCTGATTGGCGGCGAGCTGGCCAATAAATGTGGGGCGGTGGGCGGAGAGGCCAATGGCGCGGCGGGAGGGGGCGTGTCCCGCGTGCCCCTGGCGCCGGCACTGGGAATCCCCGTGCGGTCAGTGGCGTTTCCGCTCGGGCAGCGGGCTGAGTGAGCTGCCGCTGCTGCCGCCGCCGCCGCCGCCGGGGGAGGGGCGGCCGCCGCCCGCCTGCGCTCAGAGACTCACGCAGCCCTAGTCCCGCCAGTCCGCCAACACAGTAGTGCCGGCCCCCCTCCGCCCCTGGCCCTCCCCCTCCCCGCCTTGGGCTCGCTCCGCCTTTTCTGCCCCCCACCCCCACCTCACGGGTACGGGCCATTCCCGGCCAGGAAACGCCGTGGCGCCGCGTTGGGCCTAACTCGAGTCTCGCTGCCTCCCGGGAGTGCCGTGCGCCGCAGCCCGGGCCCAGGCCCCGGCAGCGCCTGGGTCAAGGTAAGGGTCCAACAGAAAAGAGACACCGAACCACACGACCGGGCCCCGGGGGAAGAAGGGTCACCTCAGTCTCCCTGCGTTCCCTCTCCTCGGGGTCGTGGGCCTGGGCCTCCCCAGGCTGGTAGCAGGAAGGTGCTGTCCTTTTCGTCTTCTCGGCTACCTTACACACCATTGCACCCCTCTTGCCCAGAGAGAAAGGCCCTCCCTTAATCTAGTCGACCCCACTACCTTTTTAATGTCTTCCCTGGGTCAGGACTCTTCCCCTCCCCCTACTCTGGTCTCCCCCTTTTTCCTGGGTACTGCCTACTCCACGTTTATACCCTTTTCAGGAGAGGCCTCTCAACCCTGCTCTCGAAATACACATACTTTTTTTTCTGTCCCTGAGCCCCCACCTCCACCCCTGTTCTTGCGGCCTTGTGACAACTCTGATCGCTCGTGGGGGCCCAGTCCTGCCCTCCATAATCTTCCTGAACGCCTCCCCTCTGGTTTTCCAGTTCCTATCTCAGATGGCTGCTGCTTTTCCCCACACCAAAGACATTACCTTCGCCACCCCCACCTCACATTCTTGGACTCCCTGTGGCGTATGCCCCAATATCCTTGCGATATCCCTGTTGAATTTGTAGGGTTCTAGCCTGGAATTGAGCCAGATTTTGTCGTTTTCCCTGCCTAGGGCGTGGAGAGCGATCTTTTAAGAACGACTTTACAGAAGAGGGGGAGGGATATGCCCCTTATGAATCCTCTTCCCCTATGCGTGCAATCCAAGCTCCTAGGTGAATGGGGGTGGGCAAAAAGTCCTGGTTTTAGTAGGTGAATTGCTCTGAAGGAAAGTTTCAACTGCTGGGAAAGCCCCTTCTATGCTAATTTATTCTATAGGGCGCCTTTGCCTTTTTCATTCTTAGGAATAAGGGATCTTTCTCCTATATACTGATGCTGCAGCCCGCCCTGCTAGTCTGGGTCAGGGGTGCGTGTATGACCTGCATTTTCTGCTTTCTCATGTTACTTGTGTAACGTGTTCACCAGCAACTCATTTCTTGCCCAGAGCCCTGGGCTCTGGGTTTTGTCTATACCTGAATTCCTTTTGCCAATTGTTCCTTTGCTCAGAATACCTAAAAAGATTCAGGTTCTCTAATTTCCTCCATACCTTGACTAAATTGTTTTTAGATGACATATTTGTGACCAAGGTCATGTTTACATTACTTCCTTGGGTATATGTTAAATACCTATACTTTTGATTAGGGAGGATCCAGATGGAGGAGGTTCTAGGAGGATGTTTGTGTGCAGTATATTGAGAGGAAAGTGTTTTGATGGTTAATTTTATATTAAAAATGGTTTAGGTCGCTAGGAGGAAAGCTATAAAAGGTTTTAGATGTGTGCAGTCTGACCTAGGACTAAAGCAGAGAATACTGACATAATTAGAGATTTCAGAGTTTGGAGGACACAGGAATTTCTTTTCCTTGGATTTGTTCCAGTTTTCTCAGGAGGATCATTAGTTCTCTGGCCAAAATTTGTGGCCTGTTAGAGGATTAGAGGCTTTAAGGTTATTCAGATGGTCATGTGTAGAGTATTGAGTTATGTTTTTTGGTAGGACACAACCCAAGGCTCTTGTTCCTGTAAATTTAAATTTGATTGCTGAATGTTTGGAAAATTGGCCTTTTAAAAACTAAAAATGCYTATTCCCAAATTGCTGGTTTAATTAAAACGAATATTTGGATTTTGGTATACATTGATTTTTCTAATCAAAGATCTCAATTTAAAACAGTGACCTTAGGATTGTTTCTTTCTAAAAGCTTAATTCCAACCCTTCCAATATGAAGTACTTGTCCAAAAAAAAAAAAAAAAGTGTGTTAAGAAGTGGGGGTGGGGTAAAGAAAAGGTTGCTCCTGTGTTGGATCACAGGAGTGAGTATACAAGGCGGCAGCAGCTGCTGGCTCTGGAGCTCTGGTTGCTACGTGAGAAGCTTGAGTAGTGCTGGCTGCTGTCTCCAGGGAAGGACAGCAGTGCAGCGTCCATTAATGCTGTTGGCTGCAGGGAACTGCACTTAGTGATGGCTGCTCAGGCTGGAGAGAAACCTTGCTTGCTTTCCTGGGAAATTGTACTGCTGAGCTGGTTTGCTTTTTGCTAGTGAAGAGACCAGAATTAGCAATTCATAACTGTATCCATTTATGGATATCAGCATCTGAAAACTGGATCAAAGTTAAAGACGGGGGTTTTTTGTTTGGGGAGGTGTTGGCAGCTTTTTGTTACTATCTGAGGTTTTACCCTTCATGGGACTTAAAGTTCATTAGTATTTTGATCTTTTTTAACCCCTTAAAAGACTATAATAGTAATGTAAAGGTTTTTCTGAGAACAAGAATAGGGTGAGGGGGATCTTTGTTTTGTTTTTCCAGTGCAAGTGACATGTTTTCCTCCATCTTTTAATTGCTTGAGTCATTTTCAGATTTGTATTTGTCTCTCCATATTAGGCCATATTTACCCCATGAATAGATAGATGTTCTGCAAAACATCTTAATATAATTGGATGCCTAAACTAAAAAAGAGCTGCTTTTGGATTAATGCTTGTTTTGTTCTTAATTTCTAAATTAATCTGTAGACCTCCAGATTAGATATACTTACTGATATTTGACCTATAAATTGGATTAATCGTGTATGGGTTGGATTATAGACTTTCCACCGAACAAAGATGTGTTTTGGCAGTAATCCATCAGAAACACAGAAGGAATATTCAGAAATTGAATAAGTTTAGTTCAAGATACTAAGAAGGCAGCAAGAGTCCCTTCTAAATCTTGATCACCACCACCCCAATGCCCACCCTGCCCCTAACCAAATAGGTGATCTTTGATTAAGCCTTTTTAAGTAGTTTGTCTGCAAGGAATATTTGAAACTGAACCATTACCCAGACATGTGCAACACATAAAATCGTAGGGTTTTTTTTCCTCCCTAAGATTATTACTACAATCAATACCTTTTCCTTCAGGATTCTGTTTGTTCAATTTTGTATAAATGTATCTAGATCCCATAAACATCTATAATTTGTAGTAATGGATCTAGCATCTGTAGCAAAAAAAAACGAAGAAACAATGCAGAGTATTTTGAATTCACAAATGTGGTTCATATTGTTTTTCCAGGGCTAAAAGCAAGTCCATAAAACAAAACTCTGTTAATGATTGTTTTAGGTGATTGTAATATTTTTGTTATATAGATAAGGTGCTGTATCCCACTCATACTGACTGATTATATTACAGTTCAAGGTATTTACAGTTAAGGTGCAAGTGTTTTGAACTTAATTATAATATACAAGTTTCCTTGGAAAATAATGACTACCACTTTTATTTCCTGTTTTTTTGGAACTGATTGTGGTCTYGCAGTAATYTCTGGAAGATCAAGAGGCTTTTTTCTTAGAAGGATTACTTGAACTGGCAGGCTTAAAAATACATCTTTTGATAGTGCTTAGTATCTAGGAGCCTGCATACTTTCTGAAATTATTCTGATCCTTTTGACGAAGGTGGAACTTTGAAACATAAGGCAATAGGAGTCAGTAATTATTGAGTACATAGATAAATTAGATCATAACTAAAATAAAATTTTATTACAACTTTGTCAATTTAATTTGAAATTAGGCCTGGCTAGTGGTGAACTTGGACTGGAAAAATATGTGTATAATAGTTCAACTGGTAGTTATTTATAATTTGATTTAAAGTGTCCTTTCAGGTAGACTTAAAAGAAGAGTAATGCACCTATGAGATAGATTGGTAGTAAGTATTCTGGACCCCAGAGATTCTAATACATCTAGTAAATGGCATGACCTTCACTTGGTATGGTGATTCGTTTCTCTAGTGGCGGGAATTCAGGGAAGTTGCAAAAGGTAGAAGGAATAACCTTTCTTTCACTTATCGATATATACTTTGTTAAGTCAAGTAAYCTTAGTGTCATATTCTATATTAAGTTATAAACTGGGTAGAGATGCCAGTAACCCTGAGAGTTGATTCTGTTAGAAAGCATCCATTGGACTAATTCTTACTCAGTACTTGAAGAAGGGAGCTGTGAGGTACACAAGAGACAGCGAAACTAAGTACAGTCTGTATGTTTTTCTTATGAGTAAGGGTTCTCAAACCCCTTCCTTCCCTTACTGTTTCCTTTTTTTTTTCCAGAGTATCTAGGGAAATGCCTAAATGTAAATTTTCATAAAGTATCTTTGTCCCGAAAAAGAAAAWTTTGGGAGCTTTTTTGAATCGTTGGTATTTTCAAAACCCTAAGAGTGTTGGTCAGTTTTGTTTCGTGTCTGTGTGTCTGCCTGCTACTTCCATGTCTCTTCTGTCTTGTAGTATGAGGCTTCCCAGAGTTTTCATGGCACATTGAAGTGATACTCATACATGTGTACACCAGAGATGAGGAAATCTTTTAGCCTTAATGTTAGAAATTACAACACAAAACAACAACAAAACGAGTGGCTATAAGAATTCTGGATAGGAGCCAGGCAGTGGGTGGTGGAGCACGCCTTTAATCCCAGCACTTGGGAGGCAGAGGCAGGTGGATTTCTGAGTTCCAGGACAGCCTGGTCTACAGAGTGAGTTCCAGGACAGCCAGGGCTACAAAGAAACCCTGTCTCAAAACAAACAAACAAACAAAAAAAGAATTCTGGATAGGAATCAAGTTTTTGATTTATACTGTGGAATCAAGGAGAAATGCCAGTTCCTTGCTGCTCTATTTGAGAACTAGGTGGAAGTATGGGAGGAACCACAGACCTCTGCAGCAGGATTTGGTATGAGTAGAAAAGGAAGATTTTTGTTTGAAATCGCCAGCTGCTTATGTCAGACTGACTCCCTTATTATGCCTCCAGTAGGCCTGTCAATATGGCCAAACAGCTAGATAAGTGCGGGGCAGGACAAAGGGCTCTTTGCACAGCAGGGAAGCAGTGTTGGTGGGGGAGGGGCCGGAGGTAGGAAAGGCAAGAGGAGATTTTTCCCCCCCAGGAGATTATTCACTTTGGTTTACAATTAAAGAAACTGTTTTTAGTTCTCACTTAAGCCTTGAATTTATACCAAGCATATACTTTTAAGCCCAAATATTTCATACATTCTAGAAATCTGAAAGAACCTATCCTATCTTCCGAGGTGGGGGGGGGTGGACCCTAAAGCTCTGTATGGATTACAGTGAGTGCCATGTTCCCTGGCCTTCTAAATGTAAGTTGCCTCCTTAGTGGACCAGGTCTAGAGCATCTGCTAACCAGATTTTAATAAAGATTGGAATGACCTATTCTGTGTGGATTAAATTTATATTTCAATATATGCAGTATGTTTAGTTGGGTTGAGACTTGACAAGGTGTATTGTTTTCCTTTGTGCAGTAATTGCATATTGTAACTTTGATTTTTAGTAAGAGGAAAAGCACAGTCCAACATTTACATGTTTGATCATTATCATATAAAATGTGTACTGAAAAGGGATTTTTATAACAGAGTCTTTAGCTCACATCTGTATGTTCTGTATTCAGGAAACTGAATCAAGAGGCTGATGCCAGCCAAGCTATAGAATAAGACGCTTATATCAAAAAACAAAAAACAGAACCCCCCCCCACAACCCCACCCACACACACAAGAAGAGCTTACCTTATTGTTTCAGTCTTCCTCCTACTTCCTGTAGAATCTGATATGCTCTGGAGATTACTCCTTGTCCTCATCTTTTAGTTTAGGCTTAATCCTATTAGTTTGTGCTTAGCTCTCAGCAAAAGGTGATTGCATCTAGCTCATTACTTAATGAAAATTATGGTGTTAGAGGTGCGTAAGTTGTATCTCTTATAAGCAAAACCATGAGAGATAATGCCAAAATTAGGTTCCTGTTGAAGATGCCATTAAAATGTTAAGAGTTTGTCCTGAATCATTTCAGTTACTTTTAAAGTAAATGTCAAATGTTACATGTATGCTCGTTCTTTTTAAAAATTACATTCACAAATTAGACAGTAGCTATTTAGATTACAAAAGATTCTTTCTTATAAAGTAGTATATGACAGCTCATTTCCGCGAATATTTTGTTTTAAGAGAATTAATTTTTAGAAATCCTTGAACTGTTTTTCCAAGAGCACATCTGTTGCTTGAATGAGATAGAGAACCGAAATGCTGATTTCTTTTTATGGATTAGCAAAGAAGACATTGTTGTAAACTAACATAACCAGAATGCTGTATGTAGCATATTGATCAAGTTTTTGTTGTTTTGTTTTGCATCATTTCTCTCTTTTGTAAAAAGAAGTACAGTATGTTGCCCATGTAACATTTTATTTTAAGTTTGGCAGTTACAATACACAGAATATTTTGATCTGAAAAAAAATTAAGAGACTGGTAGAAGGCTCAGTTGGTCAGGTATTTGTAAAAAGAGTACTTGAATTCAGTCTCCCAAACCCATATAAAATCGTATGTGATGATGGGTAATGGATGCTTGTACTCCCAGCCCTGGGCAGGCAGAGATGTCAGGTCTCTAGGGTTTATTCACTGGTTCAGCCTGGCCTACTTGGCCAGTTTAGGCCAGTAAGAGACCCTGTCTTAAGAGTTGTGGGGAAAGAATGCCTGAAAAATGAAATAAGGTTGTCCTCTGACCTGAATATGCTTACCCGTGAACACATACAGACTTAATCAAGAAAGTAAATTTGAGTTACTACCACTGCTGGGAAAAGTTTCCCATCAGCAAAATAGCAACAACATTAATATGAACTCTAGTGAGGTATGTTATACATTATTATAGAAATTTAGATGGTCTTTTCTTCTTTTTATAGTATGTTAACATGGATTATTTCTATAGATTTGTGGGGACTAAAAGGAAGCTAGTTCTTCTAGTTTCAGTCTCTCTACCAAATATATATTGCTAGTGTTTGGGTTCTCTTCCAAAATATTAGAAATATCTAAAAATATGGCTTAGAACTTGTGGCTTCCCAAATAGCTAATTTCATTTTTATAAGACTGAGGCAGCAGTAGGCCAGCATGGAGGTGAAGCACACAGCACCTCATCTTGCTGTGCTCCACCTTACTTCCTGCTATTATTATCCYACTACGCCTCTTTCCAGCAAAAAAAGAAACTAGGACAAAGGGGGAATTGAATGGGCTACTGTAGTTTATATATTATGGTAGGTTGTGGATTTGTTTATATGTTCTAAAGCTTAATACTTTAGAATCTAGTGACAGATAACTTTTATGTCCTCCACTCTTGGTATACTGTTTTAGATTCTTAGCTCCAAGGGTTTTTAAAGCATGTAATTTCATTGGCAGTTTATAGTTCTTCCCTCCCCCCGCCCCCACCCCCCCCTGTTTACAGTTATTACCACTACCAGATGCCACAATATTATATCCATCCTATATTTGTAATTTATATTAGAGATTACCAGTGTTGGCAGCTTGGGTCTATGACTAGAATTAAGATTTTAACATTAAACCTTTTTATACATATAGACCTCTCTAACAATTAAATAGCTGTTTAAATATGAAAATGTCATGCCTGAATTCTTTTAAGCCTTTTCCAACATTTTTAATTTTTTGCCATTTTTTTGTTGTATTCTGGTGCTCAGATTTTCTCCCTCTTCACTCCTGAAATGTGGAGACTTGTACTCTCCAGTAATTCATATGGTGCATGTGTGCTGCTATTATAGTAAGAGTGAAAGTTTTGTAATTCGTAGACATTATGATCTGGTTAGAATTTTCTAGGATCGTKCTAGTATCCGTCCACAGGAATTTCATTATTTTATGTTTACATTTATTGTTGATTTGCATTAGGAAGTTATTTTCTCTTCAGATGTGCATAAGTTTTTTTTTTTTAAACTTTTATTCTTGTTCTGATTTTTATTCCATGCTGGAAAATTCTATTTCCTATCACCAACTATAGCATACAGTTTTGTGCCTTCGTGGCTTCTGCAAAAGAGTGCGATGCAATTTACAGTTAACAATCAACACTCTTGGTATCCAAGCAAGGTCTTAATTACGAAAAAGAACCTTGAAAGATATATTAGCAATTAGTTTTCCTCTGCATTTATTTGTTTTCCCCCTTTGGGCTGTTGAGAATTGGCATGTTTTTAGGGGGGGAATAGTTATATTTATTTTAAAAATAAATGTGCTTATTGTGGCATTTGAGATAGACACTAAAGAGTGCTTTTTTTGTAGATTTTGAGTCTTGAACCCAGGACCTTGAATGTATTGCCAAGTGCCATATATATGAGCCCAGAAAGATACTTAAAACAACTTAAATTTTATTCTGAAGACAAGTATTTTACCTCCTCCTACAGAACAAAGATAGGTTTTTGAGGTAGTGAGATAGACTGCAGGGTGAGTTCAACATTAAATTGCTGTATGAACACATAAATTTTATTTTCTTAATTCTGTGGCACAAACTACTACAGCCATGGAAATAGGTCTGTTTCTGTGACCACAGCCTGAAAAATGTTAGCTAGATTTATTTTTTTATTTTTAATTTTAAAGAACAGATCTGGAAAAAATGTAGAGCAAGTCTAAAATTGAAGTCTCATTTAAAATAGTTCTGTTCTTTCTAGACAAATTTACTTTTATTTATACCAAATAGAACTTTAATTCATAACCCAGCAAAAATACAAAACAAGGTCAGGTTAGTTATGTCTAAGAACATATCTGGGCTACTTTTATTGAAAGAGTGTCTTTGTTTAAAAATCTTTAAAACAAAATCTTCACAGGTTAAACAATCACTTTATTGACTGCACAGTAAATAAGCAGAAGTACCAAAGAATCAAAACAAGTAAACATTGCTAATATCAGGTACATTACTCAGAAGTTAGTGTTGCTATATAACAGTTACAACAAGTAAATAAGAAAGCTGGCTCCAAGGCACTTTTACTTTGGGATCTTGGGCTTAATTGACCTAAACCAGATGTTTTTATTTTACACCTATACTTGATGCTTAGGTCATTACAGTACTGCAAGTCCTAATGGATCAGTTCACGATTTAAGTAGAAATCTAGTCTTTTAAGAAACATGGCTCTTGGTTGGTGTAACTTTCCTTTTACAGTTTATTATGAACTGTTAAAATGAAAAGGAATGGCTGGAATGGCATAGTCTACAAACCGACAAGAAGTAGGCATTTTCTATAAAATAGCAGTGTGGGAGCTGGACAGCTCAGGATTAAGAGCACTTCCTGATCTGCTGTAGTGGCCCTCTGCAGTAGGGTTCTAATGCTGTGACTCTTGAGTACAGTTCCTTATGTGGTGACCCACCAACCATAAAGTTATTTTCATTGCTGCTTCATAACAGTAATTTTGCTACTGCTATTAATTGTAAATATCCGCGTTTTCTGGTGGTCTCAGGCTACCTGAGGGAGTCACAACCCACATGTTGAGAACCACTATATAGAGGATCCCAGTTTTGTTCCTAGCACACTCAAGCTTAAGGGGAGCTGATGGTCTCTTCTGGCCGCCAAGGGAACCATGTTCATGTACATATAATTTAAAAATAAATCCTATACAAAGTTGCAATGTGCTAAACAAGAGAGGTGAAAAGTAATTTTTTTGTGGAATGAGTTAGTTTTGTCTAAATGTGTAATAATAGTAATGCAGTTCTGTTGCAGATAATTGTGCAAAGGATTCAACTAATTTTTAAAAATTCTACTTATTTTCTAATTATGGGTATTCTGTCTGCATCTATGTTTGCACCATGATGCATGATAACCTATAGAGACCAGACAAAGGTGTCAGATCCTCTAGTATTGAATTTACAGATGGTTATAAGCCACCATGTAAGTTCTAGGAAATGAACTCTGGTCCTCTCCAGCACCTCAGCTGATTATCTTTTTTGAGAATAATGAGCAGAAAGGCAAGTGTTCTATCACTACACCCTAAACCAAAAATAATTTTTCTTAATCTTTTATGAGGAGGGACCATGCCATATCTTAGTTTCCCTAGAACAGACTGTCAACTGTGGAGGAAACTCTTAGTCCCTATCTAGCAAACCAGTTTTCTTTGTAGAATTTTGATTCTGTGCTAGAATTTGTCTGTTGGTCTCATAGTCTCCCCTGTAAGCAATTTTTAGAATGTATTTTCCTTTCATTAATAGTATGGCAAGAAGTAGCTATAGAGTAGATTAATTTTAGAACTTTATTATGAAAATTCTAACTACAGCAAACTAGGAAAAATGTATTTCCTTTGGATTTTATAAAATCGTTAGTTTAAAATATCCCATTTAGGGCGGGGCATGGTGGTAAAAGCCTAATCACAGCACTTGAGAGACAGAAGCAGGTAGATTTCCGAATTCAAGGYGCCTGGTCTACAAAGTGAATTCCAGGCCTATGCAGTGAGTCCCTGTCCCAAAACAACAGCATCAACAATAATAGCCTGTTTGGGGATTGAGGGTGTAGCCCAGTGGTAGAATGTGTGCYTAGCAAACACCAGGTCCTACCTAGCTAGATTCTCCCAGCACACCCTACTCAAAAATTCACTTAGTTAAGATAATGGTCATAATGGTCCCGGGAGAAACGGCTCAGCAGTTAAGGGCACTTGCTTTTATAGAGGATCTAGGTTGGGGTCTCAACATCCAGAAGGTAGCTCACAACCCTGTAACTCCAGTTCCCAGGAATCTGATACCCTCTTCTGGCTTCCACAGTCACCAGGCACACCTGTGATTCTGACACATACAGACAGACAGAGCACCCCATATAGAGAGAAATAATGTATAAATGTAAGGATAATACATTGCACTTGGTTGGTTTGAGTCTATAGGTTTTACCTCCCTTTTCTGTCTTACGTATATTTTTTAAAATGCTGTTTTATAGTTTCTAATTTTTTTTTATTTAAAGGCTAGTTTCTCAGTACATTTTGCTATAAGATATCCTTATACCTACATTTCATATGAATTAGTGATGAGGTAGATTACAGGCATACTTTATAATGGGTAGTATGTACTTTGTTGAGTTTCATAGTATTTGCCTATTATATTAAACAACTGTTGATATTTGTGACCTAAATCAACCATCCTCACACTTTAAGGTGTTAAAAACTTGAGTTTCCAAAGAGTTAGTGTTTGAGTGGTTCTCTACACTAAGATTTGGTACTTGAAGTTAAAACCAGACTAATTCTTGAACGATGGCTTAGTGATCCAGAACATATGCTGCTCTTCTAGAGAAAGAGTTCAGTTTCAGGCACTCATGCAGGTAGCTCACAAATGTCTTCATGTAGCCTCCTTGGGCATGCACACCAGTACACATAAAAGATAAATCCTTAAAATTTTTAATTACTAATAAGATTTAAAAAAAAGACTTATTACACATATGGAGCATTCTGCATGCTTGTATGCCTGCAGGCCAGAAGAGGGCATCAGATCTCATAGATGGTTAGTTATGAGCCACCAAGTGGTTGCTGGGAGTTGAACTCAGGACCTCTGGAAGAGCAGCCAGTGATCTTAACCTCTGCACCTTCTTTCCAGCCCAGTAATAAGCTTTTTAAAAACAAGGGATATTGTTGACATGCCTGTTTGTTTTTTTGAGACAGGGTTTCACTGTRTAGCCCTGACTGTCCTGGAACTCACTCTGTAGACCAGGTTGGCACCTAGTTTACAGAGATCAGCCTGCCTCTGCCTCCTGAGTGCTGGTATTAAATAAAGGCTTTCCTAACTACCACCCAGCTTGATATGAGGTTTTTAATGAACAACAACTTCCTATTTTTAAATGACATTGTTTTACATTTTTGCAAATCTCTTTAGTATCTTAATAAAAGCAGTTTTTTTCAAAACTACTTCTTTAATTTTCACGATAAGCTGAAAACAGAGGATATCCATATCCTTATGGACATACAGTCAGAAAAGGGGAAACTCAAGGTGCCCCTTGAGGGAGTCTAGCTGTGAAGTATTACTAATTTGTGCTCATGGTTTTGAATATGTTTATTTAATGTGTTAGCATTCTACTGTTAGTATTTTTGACATTCAGATTGTAGTGCCTTCAGCTGTTGACTAAATAAATCCTTTAAATTCATCCTTAGTAGCTTCTTTGCTTGCTTCATTGCTCTCTGGTTCTAGTGTTTTAGTATCATTTTTACCATTTTTCACCCCGAGCAWTTGCTGGGTTGTGTGGGTATGCGTATGTGGAGTACGGGTGTTTCGTTTTCCTTTTGTGACAGGGTCTTGGGCACAGGCTTGTCTAGAACTCAGGTCTTCCTTTCTACTTTGGTTGTCTCACAGTCCTTGTTTTAATGATAAATGATCCTTAGAGACAAGGGATGGTCACTGTTCTTTAATTGATGCTGTTTCTAGATCTTTTAAATAAACAAGGCTTTAAAAATGATTTATTTTTATAACACCTAAGCACTGGTATTTCAAATTCAGTACTACATAGTTAATGTAAACTGATCTTTTTTTCTGTGTCCAGCTCCCAGTTTCCAGTGACACCAGCATATTTCTTCACTTTTATTTTTTTGTTACAGTATACTTGAAACAGTTTTAGATTAGTAGAAGAATATGATTACTGAAAGTCGAATGGNTTTTTTTTTATTTAAAGGCTAGTTTCTCAGTACATTTTGCTATAAGATATCCTTATACCTACATTTCATATGAATTAGTGATGAGGTAGATTACAGGCATACTTTATAATGGGTAGTATGTACTTTGTTGAGTTTCATAGTATTTGCCTATTATATTAAACAACTGTTGATATTTGTGACCTAAATCAACCATCCTCACACTTTAAGGTGTTAAAAACTTGAGTTTCCAAAGAGTTAGTGTTTGAGTGGTTCTCTACACTAAGATTTGGTACTTGAAGTTAAAACCAGACTAATTCTTGAACGATGGCTTAGTGATCCAGAACATATGCTGCTCTTCTAGAGAAAGAGTTCAGTTTCAGGCACTCATGCAGGTAGCTCACAAATGTCTTCATGTAGCCTCCTTGGGCATGCACACCAGTACACATAAAAGATAAATCCTTAAAATTTTTAATTACTAATAAGATTTAAAAAAAAGACTTATTACACATATGGAGCATTCTGCATGCTTGTATGCCTGCAGGCCAGAAGAGGGCATCAGATCTCATAGATGGTTAGTTATGAGCCACCAAGTGGTTGCTGGGAGTTGAACTCAGGACCTCTGGAAGAGCAGCCAGTGATCTTAACCTCTGCACCTTCTTTCCAGCCCAGTAATAAGCTTTTTAAAAACAAGGGATATTGTTGACATGCCTGTTTGTTTTTTTGAGACAGGGTTTCACTGTRTAGCCCTGACTGTCCTGGAACTCACTCTGTAGACCAGGTTGGCACCTAGTTTACAGAGATCAGCCTGCCTCTGCCTCCTGAGTGCTGGTATTAAATAAAGGCTTTCCTAACTACCACCCAGCTTGATATGAGGTTTTTAATGAACAACAACTTCCTATTTTTAAATGACATTGTTTTACATTTTTGCAAATCTCTTTAGTATCTTAATAAAAGCAGTTTTTTTCAAAACTACTTCTTTAATTTTCACGATAAGCTGAAAACAGAGGATATCCATATCCTTATGGACATACAGTCAGAAAAGGGGAAACTCAAGGTGCCCCTTGAGGGAGTCTAGCTGTGAAGTATTACTAATTTGTGCTCATGGTTTTGAATATGTTTATTTAATGTGTTAGCATTCTACTGTTAGTATTTTTGACATTCAGATTGTAGTGCCTTCAGCTGTTGACTAAATAAATCCTTTAAATTCATCCTTAGTAGCTTCTTTGCTTGCTTCATTGCTCTCTGGTTCTAGTGTTTTAGTATCATTTTTACCATTTTTCACCCCGAGCAWTTGCTGGGTTGTGTGGGTATGCGTATGTGGAGTACGGGTGTTTCGTTTTCCTTTTGTGACAGGGTCTTGGGCACAGGCTTGTCTAGAACTCAGGTCTTCCTTTCTACTTTGGTTGTCTCACAGTCCTTGTTTTAATGATAAATGATCCTTAGAGACAAGGGATGGTCACTGTTCTTTAATTGATGCTGTTTCTAGATCTTTTAAATAAACAAGGCTTTAAAAATGATTTATTTTTATAACACCTAAGCACTGGTATTTCAAATTCAGTACTACATAGTTAATGTAAACTGATCTTTTTTTCTGTGTCCAGCTCCCAGTTTCCAGTGACACCAGCATATTTCTTCACTTTTATTTTTTTGTTACAGTATACTTGAAACAGTTTTAGATTAGTAGAAGAATATGATTACTGAAAGTCGAATGGYTTTATTCTGTTTACTTGTTTTCTTTAAAGCATATCCCTTCAAACATAGTCAACTAAATTACAGCATTTTAAAATTTTTTGGAGCGTTCTCTGTGATTAGGCCACCAGCTTGATACTTAGTGAAGTTAATTTTTATTTCACTTTCAAATTTTTCAGGGATTACCATTTGCTTTGCAAGTAAATGAAAATATTTTTCTAGTTATTATGTAAAATATAGAAAGCTAAATATGATAAAAAATATCCTGCTTTTAGCTCTAAGATCTCCATCCCTGTCTTTCTGTCACACACTCAGACTTCACCTATTCTTTATAAACATCAGAGTATTTTTGCATTTACATTTATTTATGGTGAGGCATGCATATTTACATGCCTGAAGTCAGAAGTTAACTCATAAGTTGTTTTTCTTTGCTATATGTATCCTGGGGATCAAATGTGAGCCATCTTGCTAGCTCAAGATGGTATTTTCTCAGGATACTTCTGTTTTCAGTGTAAGTTTATTTATTAAAAAGTATCTCATTTTAAAAATTTCAATAACTAATAGCTTTATGCCATAAAAGTAGTGGCATAGAGTTTCTTAGAAGCCAGAATTTCTTGACTTAGTATAACTTATTTGGGGTAGAAATTTGCCTTTTCTAAAAATGTTTGTTGAAATGCTAGGTTGTGTCTGTTCCTGGTGGGCACTGCTGCTGCAGTAGCTCCTCAGCAGACATTTCTTGAATGTTTATAAAAAGTACCTTTTTACTTCACTTCAGTTTGAGGTGAATTCAGATGTTTTAAAATCAGTTAAATGTTTTATTCTTGCTAACTGTGATATCCCAAGAGTTATGGTTTCACATTTTAGCACTATCAAGTTGTAATAAGTAGACTAACATTATTAAACTCATAACAGATGAGTCCATGAGGAAATAGTGATTACAAGAATGTGAATGTTCTAAAAGGGAAAAATGAGGGGCGTGAGAAGACTATGCTGAATGTACAGTGTATATTGTGTACATAAATTTAAAGGAAATAGGTAGGTACATCTTGAGTTGTCCCCACTTCAGCACCCATAAAAGAGATGGGAGCTCTGAAATTGGATAGACCTTAATTCATGTTCTGGTTGTGCACACATTAATAAAATAAAATGAAACAAAATAAGTTCAGGTTCTTGAAGGCAAGAAGAAGGTGCAGGATCTCCTAAAGGTGGAATTATAGGCATTTGTGAGTAGCCCAACATGTGTGCTAGGAATTGAACTTAGTTCTTTTGCAAGAACAGTATGTACTCTTTATTAACTGCTGAGCCATCTCTGCAGACCCAGATTCTAGTTAGTTTGTTGAGGAACTGGGATTAAAGACGTGAACCACCACTGCCCAGCCAGATTCTAGCTTTTGAATTCAAGTGTCTTGGCAATTCTATTAATTTACCCTAATAGAAATAGTACCTTCCTCATAGAGTTGTCACTATAAATGTTACATAGAAATGGAGTATAGAAAAACTTGCTGGTACAGAATAATCAGTAAATGGTAGCTTTTAGTTTGAAAGTTGGTATTACTGCTGTGAGTATCTGATTAGCTTTTAAACACCAAATCAACCTTATATAGGATTATGTTCTTATGTTATAAATAGAACCCGTTTTTCATTATTCCATTGATTATATGAAAATAACTAATTGTTTTTTTAAAAAAGGAGTAATTGGTACTTAGCTGAAATTTAAAACTTACGAGAGATTTGGGTGGAATTCAAACCTAGGTAGGGTTTTGCCTGTACTTAGTAGTTGCTTCACCACAGAGCTTTCCCCCAGTCCCTCTTCTTTGAAGTTAAAAGTCTTGTAGCCCAGGTTGACCTTGAACTTGAGAATCTGACTGCCTCCAACTCCTAAGTTTCACTACATGTTTTCTAAGTTTCACTACATGTTTTGATCATCATACTAGGCAGGTCTCTCATTTTTTAAAATATGCCAGTGTTTACTTCAGAAATGTAATCAGCAGATTAAAAATTCTTGCCATGCATGCCCAACTAGAGTTCAGTCTCTAGATCTCAAAGTTGGAAGGAAACCACCATCTCCCAAAAGATGTCCTCTGGGGTCTATAGAGATGGCTCAGCAGTAAAAAGCACTGTCTTGTTCTTCCAGAGCTGAGTTCAATTCCCAGCAACCATGTGGGGTAGCTCACAACTGTCTGTAATGGGATCTGATGCCCTCTTCTGGTGTGTCTGAAGACAGCTATTGTTTATATATATGCTCAAATATTGTTTATGAATTAATAGGTTATCTGGGATTTGCTTTGAAATGAAAATWAGTTGTAGGATTTGTTAAAACTGGATAATGACTAGATGGACTAAAATTATTTCAGTTTTGTGCCTATTTAAAAATCTACCTTATAAGACATTAAATTTAAAGTAAAAGTATTTATAGAGTTGGCCGTAGGTGGGACCTGATAAAGCAAACAGAAACAGATGTTTTGGTTTCTCCCTGTTTAGTATATGTACTATGAGTCAAGTTCATCTCCTGACTATCACATATTTCCAGTCAACAACAAAGTGGAGTGGCTCAATAAAAGAATATAGTGGCCTATATAGAGTAGGGATTTTTTGTTTGTTTTTCTGGTTTTTGTTTTGGTTTTGAAACAGGATGTAGTCTTGGCTGCCCTGGAACTTCCTTTATAGACCAAACTGAGATATCACAATTTTTAAAGTTTTAAAGAATATAAAGTTTGGAAAGCCTTCTTGACTGGAAGATTGAGGAAGTAATTTTGGTAATTATTAATAATATATATTAGGTCTTTGAGTTGGCTGAATTTTTGGTGAAGCATATCATAAATATCAGATCCATGCCAAATACTGAAGACTTAACAAAGAAAACTGACCTGGTACTTAAATATGCCTGCATATTACTCAAGCATTAGCATCATTAGTGACATGGAACAAAACCGTGTTCATTCCTCACCTTCACTTGAAACAGTTGCCTTAGAAGTAGAAAAGGAGTCCTTGTTTGTTTTCYTCTTAGTCCCTATTCTATTCCTTTTTGTATTGGAAAGTTGCATACCAAAATTTGTAAGGTGCTAAATTCTTAGAACCATGCACTTAGGTGGATTATAAACAGATTTAATATGAATGACACCACAACTAAATAATATATGGTATGTCAAATCTGTTGATTTAAAGATCTTTTCATTATACCATGTCGTTCTCCTGATTTCTGGAAGCTTTGACTATACTGATAAAATCTGCATTTTTCTTTCATTTGTTGTTTGGATATATTTTGATTTTTCCTTCATGCTGCTTTGTCAGAGAGGAAATGAATGGGAAGTTATTGAGATTTATCCCTTATTATAGTGATTGCAAATTCTTATTTCCTTAGTAATGGGACACAAAGCTTCCAAATATCTATACACCATAAGTCACTTTTTAGCCTCCTTTATTCCGGCTAGTTGCAGTTCAGAAAAGGGTATATAGAGCAAAAACTTGGGTTTCTGGATTCTTTCTTTCTTTCTTTCTTTCTTTCTTTCTTTTTTTTCTTTTTTCTTTTTTCTTTTTTTTTTTTTTTAGGAAAAGTTGTATGGTCTTTATCAGGTTATTATGGTTATAGATGACCACTCCTTCATAGCACGTGTTTTTCATTATTCTATTGATTATATGAAAATTATAAGAACTACAWGTACCCTAGAAATTGTTTCTTAAGAAAGCAACATATACCAGATTCAGCTAATTTTTTGTTCTGAAAAAGAGTAACAAGCTACTATGAATTCCGCCTATGAAGCAGCACTTGTCTGAGTAAAACATTGATTTGTAAATTCAGTTCTTGTTTTTGAGAATTCAAATAACTTTGCTAATAGGCACTAGAGCCAGCTTGCTTTTATTTGTATAATACTCCATTTGCTCTTGATAAGCTTTTTAAAAAATACTTTTTAGAAAGAGTAACAGGTTTGAAAGTCAGAAGAGTACCTAAATTTGAATTTTAGAAAAATAAGGAATAGTCACAGCCCCTTAACATTTATCTTTCTTTGCCTTTTCTGTTTTGTGAGTATATTTAGAATGCAGCAAGTTGATAGCCAAAGTAAGGACCAATATATTGTCTATTTTGAGCAGTTTACTAAAACAGGATCAGCAGGAATTTGTGAGTGCGTATACTCAGTTATATGTATACTCAAGTAAAATGTATTATGTTTGAAAGCTGGTAGAAAAACAAGCTAGTTAACAAATATACAGGAATTAGCTAAAATTTGAATATCTAGTACTAAAGCAAATGGAAAGCCAGTATGTTTGTTTCTTCTAAGAGTTGGAATTTGTAATTTGAAAAGCAATCTTGAAAATTAGAAATCTTAATTTTATAGAAGAGTCATTAACTTTTGTCACTGTTAGTGGCAAGTGGTAATTAACATTGCTAGTCGTCTGTAAGGACAGAAAATAAAGGGTCTTATTCTAGTTTTTCCATAGTTTAGTTTTGGAGTGTTTTTCTAAATAGTAGTAATAATTTTTGCATTTTTTGTTTAATACAGGCTCTCACTATGTAACCCCTGGTTGTCCTGGAACTATGTAGACCAGGCCAGCCTCAAACTCCTCACAGGTATCTGATTGCCTCTGCCTTCTTCTGAATTTTGATATCAAAGATGGTGTGTGTTATCACATTGGCTAATTTTTGCACTTTCAAAGATGTTGGTTGGTTGGTTGGTTGGTTGGTTGGTTGGTTGGTTGGTTGGTTGGTTGGTTGGTTGGTTTGTTGGTTTTTGTTTTGTCCTCAGAATACTGGAATCGTCTGTGTTTTAGTTGTTAATGTTGGTTTATAAGAGATCTATTGAAATCTGGAGTATGGACTTTTTGTTATCAGGTGGGTGAATGTTGTGTGTGTGCTCTGTGCATATGAATCGGACTCCTATGTGGAGATCAGAAGACTAACTTGCTGGTTCTCTCCCACTATGTGGGTCCTGGAATTAAACTCTGATCATCATACTTTTAGTAAGTGTCTTTACTCACTGGCTCTGGGACATGGAATTTTTTTAAAATAAATTTTTCACCTGTATTGTGATATAGGTCCTGTACTTGATAGGTGATGATGGCAGGGCATCTTTACATCAACTGCAAACCAGTGGCAGAACACTCCTTTAGAAATACTTGCTGAAGAAAAATTCTAAAATACTTTGTGTTTTACTCCATTCAGTGAACTCCCTCCTTGTTTTAGGCTATGGCCAGAAAAACAAGAAATGATTCAGGATATAACTATTAAAAAATGTTAACATGGTATGTGGTAGTGGTTATATTTCTTTAGGAATTCAGTAAAAGTATTATTTTATCAGTGCCCTGAAGCTAAATTTAAAGTATTGAAAAAAAACATTTTTTTCCAAGTACAGTGAACTGTTCACTGAAACTAGATCAGAAATAAGTATCCATGTCAAAGTTTTTCATGTCAAGGTCTTCTGTAAAAATATTTACTGCTGTGATAGGAACTGTCAGAGGTCCTGGATCTCAGACCAAACCCTAGCTAGCTAATCCCAATCATCCTCTTGGGCTTCTAGAGAAGTAAGTATGTTGTCCACCCCAAAGACTGCATTTTTGTCACTAATTTATTGTGTGAATAATACAAGCTAGTTTTTGCTAAGGCAAAGTTTTTCCCAATGTTTATCTGAGTTTATCCCAATGTTATTTGAGGTAGCTATTACTCTCCATTACTGTTACTTTTTAAATAACCAAGTATTCTAAGGTTAGTTTCATTGCCTATAGTTATGAGGTTTACTTGGGTAATGGCTGATATAGTAGTATTGTTTTCATTGGTGGTATTTGTGGCCTGTTTTCTGATAATTAGACTTCAAAGTTATGGTGGCTTTACATTTAAAATAGGAATAGTCTAAACAGTTACATGTTTTTAGTCTGTGACACTCGGCCATTGTTACTGAGTTATTTTTCTTCTGTGGAGTACATGAGTCTCTGCTTGAAGTCTGCCACCACTGAAAACTCCCCAAGTACTCAAGGAGACCTCTAAGTAAACACAAGGACAGTGGTCACCAGTGATGTGATGTGAT
>BDUI01000547.1:95332-114794 GCA_002335545.1 Apodemus speciosus | reverse complement strand
CTGAGCCATCTCTCCAGCCCTGTATTGTTTTATAATAAACATGTGAGCCTTTAGTCAGTGTCCCTCTTTGTTCTGTATAAAGACATTTTGACATATGTAAAGAATATTGGTATCTAAGATTCTTTAGAAATTTACTATGGTTTGCATTGTTTTATTTTCCTTTGAAGGTTTATTATAATTTGTTCCTTTTAACATTAGCATACTGCTAAAAATTAGCCGGGGAGGTGAATGGGTATATTTAAGATAGATATATACTTAGAGTCTCTTGAATCATTGAGAAAAGAAGTTGAAAATTTGGAGTGTTTACAGTGCTATGCTACAAAGTTTCTTTGCATAATTGAGATCATTGGCTACAGTTTATAAACCCAGTCTTTTTGTCTCTGGCCCAGAAGTGGTTCAGAAATTTGCCCAAAGTAAGACATCTCTAGTAAATGGAAGGGCAGGTTTCAAAGTAGGTCTTTCCAGTCCAAAGCTTAGTCATTTCACTGTTCTCTCTCCTTTTCAAACATGGCTCACCTGCCTTTGGGCCTCCTAAAAACTTTTCAGTATATTTTACAGAAAATGGAATTGTTTACAGACTTCAGTTATTCCAAATAGAATTTGCATAGGTGAAAAGAATAGGAATTTAAAAGTAATCTTTTATCAATTGGAAGAAATGGTTATGTTCCTTTTTTATGAATCCTAAATATTGTAAAAAAAAAAAAAAAAATCAACAGGAGCACACTGAAGAAAGGGTTACTTGATATGACTCTGTTTAGCTTTAGAGACAACACTGGCCACATTTTACTTCTCAATGTCCCATCTGGTTTAATATATGCTCCCTTTTTTTTTCTAGTCTTAAGATCTAGAATTACGGCTTTCTTACACTGAAAATATTTTTTAATAATGTTTTTACTTTTTTCTTTTTTTGAGGGAAATATAGGAATCTCAAATTTGAGTTCCTGTCTTCTGCTCTGAGTAAAAAATAAAATTTAAAATTAATATAAATTTTAAAACTTGCATATTCGTAATAAAGGATTTTTCACTTGTCCTCGCAGGCTGATATCCCCTATCCATGAAAAAGGGCGTTAGACCAAGATGACCTCAAAGGTCTCCTGTATATTCTAAGTATCTGTTCTTCTTATAACCTGTGTATTGAGATTCTTAAGTAAGAGAGCATATCACTCTTGGTCTTGGATTTTTAGACATCATGTCCTAGATTATTAATGTGATTCAAGTTATTCTGAATATCTTTTATATATATACCCATTCACTTACCTCTCTTTACTTTGTTTTCTTCTACTTAGTAAACCACAAAGATACTTAAATGATAGAGAATTTTTATAGTAAAATTTCCTTGAAGATATTCCAGGTTCTAATTAACCACTAGCTACAGATCTTCTTGAACTACTCTGTTGAGAATATTTACTGACCTATGTTATGTTCTCTAAAGGTATAAAATTATACTAGTTCACCTTTTCCCATTTGGAGACAGTCTGTCTGAAATTAATGATTATCAAAATTAGATCTGTTGTATGTCAGGACAGGAAAGCCACAGAATGGTGAGCCACTTACAACTGTGTATCTTTAAAAAAAAAAACAAAAAAAAAAACACAGATAATAAATTTTCTTTTCCACAGAATACCTAATCTTGTAATTTTTGTAAGCTTTCTTATTTCTCATTCATTTGGATTACATATTAGCTACTAAAAAAAGTAAGTGGCGAGAATTCTTGAAAAACTTCTTCCACTTTTTTATTACTTCAGAACCTCTTTTTTTCTTTCCCTCCTCAGTGATTTGCAGTTACTACTGGGGCATAATTTGTACAAACTACTTGATGGGAAAAGAAGCACATATACGGATTATCACTGAAGACCTTTTGGCATGTCAGCCTATTTTTTAACAATTATACTATCCTAAGCAGTGTGGAAAGTTGAACAGTTACTATTTTTTTTATTGGTTGACAGGATCCCACAGTTCTGGGATCTTTGCCTAGTAGAAAAAAACTGACTTGACTGTGGGGAGTGTAACTTGGTTGGTAGAGTGCCTCCCTTGATCCAGTGCCTATCATCACATACATAAACTTGGTATTGTGATAGAAGCCTATAATCCTTGCTCAGAAGGTGGAGCAGAAGCATCATAAGCTCAGGGTCATCTTTAGCTACTTAGGATGTTTGAGGTCAGCCCAGGTTATATGAAACTATTTCAAAACTAATCTTCATTAAAGAGAAAGGAAAGAGCAGCCAAAACTAGCCTTGGTTGCAGCCAGCCTGTCCAGAACCACTATGAAGCCGTGTGCATGTATTTGTATTGTATTTCTCACCAATTAATGTGTAATGATTTGGCTAATGAACTGAAAACAGGTGTCTTTTAAATGGTTATTGAAAATTCTCTGGGTTCCCCCCCCCCCCCATTATAGCGCTGGATAAAGCAAGCCTTGGAAGAAGGGATGACTCAGACATCATCTGTGCCCCAAGAGACAAGAACACAGCACCTATACCAAAGTAATGAGAATAGTAATTCTTCTAGTATCTGTAAAGATAATGCAGGTATGTATCTGATCCTTTTCTAAATTTGATATGAACAGTCATCATTTGAGGTTCACAGTAAAATTTTTAGTATTGGTTCTCTGATATAAAAAGAAAGAGTGTTTTCTCTAAATAGTTAATTTACATCTGTCTTTGCAGAGGAAGAGAAAGATCTCGAGTCAGGGATCAGTTTTCCCAGGACGACAAAGAAGGAACTAGACAGTGTACAGATAACAGCAGAAATGGTTATAAAAAGGTTAGATACGTTTAACGTAGTAAGTTTAGGAAATATTTGTATTTATATGGGGAGACAGTAGAAAGTGGTGGAACACTAATGTTCAAGGGGAACAATTGGAAATGTTAAATGGCTTGTTGGGTGGGAGCTGACTAAAGGGGCAGGAAATAATGGTATCAATGAGGAATCATTGTTTTATTTTTTCAAAAGAACTTGCCTCCCAGACCTATAAAATTTCTGAGATAACATGACTTTTAAACATAAGGCTATGAGCCAAATGGCTATGGAAAAAAAAGATCTGATCCATTGTCTTTTACATTGTTCTATTGCAGGCTTCTATCTGAAAGCATTGGTATATTGACTTATGATACCTGATTTCTTTGTTTACTTAACTAGGCAGGGTGTTTCGTTTTAAGCTGGTATCAAACATCCTCCCTGGCACTCAAATTCATATCAGTTTTCTGAATATTGTATAATCAAAAAATGCCATAGCTGGATATAGTGATACTTAGAATCCTAGTACTTGGAAGACAAAATAAGACAAGGGGATTGCTGCAAGTTCAAGGCCAGCATGGGGTAAAAGCAAGACCCTGTCTCAATAGGAAACAACAACAACAACAACAAAATTTACCAACACAGATTAGTTACTAAAACTCAYATTAAGGCTACAGTTAACATAATACTTCAGAGTTTTAGAGTATAAGTAGAGAAGCAAGCAGTGAGAAACTTTGTCATAGAACACCTGGCCCTTAAGCATTGTTATAAACCAAAGAACATTTCATAAAGAAATCGATCGTACAGAATTATTTTGTTTGTTGAGTTTCAGAAGTTTTGTTTACAAGAATATGGAGGAAAGTTGATGAAGAAAGTGAGGAGATATGTTGACACGGTAGATAAAAAAAAAAAATTAAATGGGCCTATATTTGAGGGCTAATTCTCTACCCTGTGATGTTACCAACTGTCTCTGAATTTCATTTGTAAATGCTTGCTTTATAAGGCTAATAAGAAATGGAATAATTCTTAACTAAGTATCAGTCCTACATCTGAATTACTGCTCTCATTCTACACAGAATGCTCTTTGTTGTCACATATGAACTACCTAGATTAAAGACGATAAATTTTTCCACTGGTGTGGTTGCACTTAATGTAATACCAGGAATCAAGACTGATGGAAAAATCTTGGTTTTCAGGCCAGCCTGAGATGTATAGAAAAGCTCTCTCAAAAGGAAAAGTCAAAGAATGTTAAAAGCTAAAATTGAATAAAAATAAGATGTATTACTGTTGACATAAGGAAGAGATCAGATGTTTGTAACTAACATGCAAATAAGTAATCAACTGAAAAATTCAGAACTAGTAACAGTTGAATAAAATCCTTGGTTAGAAGTAAATACCCCTTAAATACTTAAGAAAATGAATGAAGACAGATTTTTGTCATCCTCAAATTTAACCTGGGAATGGCCATACTTGGATATGTGATGCAAACTATTATTGAGAAATACTTTGCAAGTTTGAGCATTAAGGAAATTCTGTATTTAATAATAGAAAGAATAACTGGTGTAAATCCATATTCTTTGTACTCCTATGGTTTCCTAGAGCCATCTTTAAAATTTTGATTCTATGTTTATCTAAAATTTTTCAAATGACTTGGAAGGGTAATTATAAGTACTTTGCTAAAAATAGACACTTAGCTTTCCTGTGACACTAGTGGCTAAATTATGGCATATGAGAATATGGAACAGAACAGCCAGACTAAGCTTTGAAATAGGGACATTGTAAATTCCTCTAAAAAGAAAATTGCTTTCTAAAAAGAAAGTTTTCAGTTACTTGGGAGATTGTAAAGTGATTAGATCTTTTGCCAATGCAAATTCTAAGTGAAATCAAATAGTTTTTCTTAGAATTTTTTGGGTTCTTTGTGTTTTGGTGGTTGGTGTTTTTTGGGTTTATTTTTTGAGACAGGGTTTCACTATGTAAAATCTTCCTGCCTSGCTCTCCTAACTGCGTGTACCACTAMACCCAATACCTTAATTCAGATAGTTTTAACTCTTGTTTCTGTGATTATGCTGTCTGTGAGTTAATATAGTAAGAAAAAGATTTTCAGTATAAAATGATATGACAATATTCCAGTTGTCTGTTCAGATTCATTATGTGCTTTAAAAATATAATCCTAAGCTCATTAGTTCTAGATATTATACAAGATATTAAAAACTAAATATTTAGGGGCAAAAATTATGATTACCAGTAGTTACAAGTTACAATGTTTTAAAGGCAAGAACATTTTTTTCAAGCCAGGCGGTGGTGACGCACGCCTTTAATCCCAGCACTTGGGAGGCAGAGGCAGGTGGATTTCTAAGTTCAAGGACAGCCAGGGCTACACAGAGAAACCCTGTCTCGGGGGTTGGGGGGTGGGGGAGGAGAGAAATTAAAAAAAAAAAGACTTTTTAAGGCAAGAACTCTAACTGATGAAAGAGTAGTAGAAATTGTTATTTTATCTGTGTTCATATATATGATCTTGATAGTTTATACTGACATTGACATTTTCAAAAATTGTGTGTGTGTGTGTGCACGCACGCATGCACTCACACACTTACACACTTGATATTTCGTGTAGGTTTTGACAGAACCTTCTGCCTTGTGGATCTTCAGGATGAACTTAAGTAATCAGCCTTAGCAGCAAGCCTTCACTTTTCTTTCTTTCTTTCTTTCTTTCTTTCTTTCTTTCTTTCTTTCTTTCTTTCTTTTTTAAGATTTATTTATTTATTATATGTAAGTACACCATAGCTGTCTTCAGACACCAGAAGAGGGCGTCAGATCTCTTTACGGATGGTTGTGAGCTGCCATGTGGGTGCTGGAATTTGAACTCATGACCTTTGGAAGAGCAGTTGGTGTTTTTAACCCGCTGAGCCATCTCTCCAGCCCAAGCCTTCACTTTCTGAGCCATCTCATGGGCCTTTTTAATTTGAATTATTGATTTGAAGTTGTTGCTCAATGATAGTACTTGCCTAACATGAGAAAACCCTTGGTTTAATCTCTGGTTCCACAATTTTTTTTTAAGTAATTTACCTTTGTTTTATCAAATTGATTTAAGACCACAAAGAAGGATAGCATTACAATGTTGGCGTGATAATTGTTTTTTAACATTAGAAATGAAAAAGAAAAGGAAAAAAAAAAAAAACATTGGAAATGGAGAGAAGAATGTAACATAGCCACTCATGAATTTGATAATAAATTTTCATGTTTCTAACTTTTTAATGAATGTATCTTAAAACATTTGCCAGCTATATTTATTATAAAAACTAAACTTTAAGATGTGCTCTCAAGCTGGGCTTGGTGGTATATGCTTTTAATCACAGCACACAGGACAATGTAGGGAAATGAAAAATCCTAAGAAACAAGAAAAAAATTCTATTTAAACATAATTGGTGCCTCACACCTCTCTGTATTGGCTACTTTCCTAACTCCTACAGTTTTACACTTGTAGTTACAACATACTAACACTGTCTCCAGAGTTATCTTCCTAAGCACATCTCAAGTGTGGATTGTGATCCACACTTTGCCTTGAAGGCGTGATTCCAAGACTGTTTCCACCAAGCCATGGTGCTACAATATAGCATGCTTTTATTAAGACTGTTTACAGGATGACTGGAGATAAAAGGACTTATGACAAAGTGCTGGTCTAAGGTATAAAATGCCCCAGATTAAAAATGCTGTATTTATAGTTACCTTAATTTTCATGTCAAGCATACCATATAGTGTGTGGTAAACATCACCTAAACAGTGATATTCTTTTACTTGTTTTATTTTCTAAGAAATGGAATTCATAGTGTTGTTCAGGCCCAGGCTAGCCTTCAGTTCTTGAGCTTGAGCAGTCCTTTTACTTCAGCCACCTTAGTAGCTGGGACTTTAGTCCTTGGACACTGTATCTCACTTTACCTACTTTGAAGGGTATTTATGTGTTTGTCATCATTCCCGAGGGGCTACATTATGCATGCAGACATCAGAAGACAACTTCTGGAAGTTAGTTCTCTTCTTCCACCTTCATGTGGGCTCCAGGATTGGATAGCAAGCACCTTTGTCAGATAATCTCGAAGGCCTCTTCTTTGTAAATACTTGAGCCGTTTGTTTGTTTGTTTGTTTGTTTGTTTGTTTGTTTTAGGCAGGGTCTCACTATATATCACTGGCCTAGAATTTGTTGTATAGACTAGGCTGGCCTAGAATTTGAGATAATCCTGTCTCTGCCTCAGAAGTGGTAGGGTTATAGTCAAGCTTAATCATACCAATAAGAAACTTACATTAAACATTTTGCACGTTTTCCCTAAGCTCTTTGAAAACAGAATATGTAATGGCCCTTACATACATAACATTGCCATGTAGTACATATAGTGCATATTAAGTAAGTGAATGATCCTTTTACATAAAAGAATATTTCTCCTCTGAGGTATGTTTTGTCCTGAAGGTCCTCTTAAAAAACAAGAAATGACAGTATATAAAATATGGTTACTAAAATACTTAGTATACTAACCTGATTTTTTAAATGGACCTAGGAATACAGTTCGCCTAATCAGAAAGATTCTTAGTTTTTTTTTAATAGTTCAAAAACTTATAATAGAAACCATATTCTTGGGCTGGAGAGATGGCTCAGCGGTTAAGAACACCGACTGTTCTTCCAAAGGTCCTGAGTTCAAATCCCAGGAACCACATGGTGGCTTACAACCATCTGCAACAAGATCTGATGCCCTCTTCTGGAGGGTCTGAAGACAGCTACACTGTACTTACATATAATAAATAAATAAATCTTTAAATAAAAGAAACAAACTATTTTTTCTGTCCCCTAGTGTTTGTTCAGTAGTTGAACACTAGGAGCTATATGAGGATGCAAGATCATGTGTGTCTCCTCCTACTTATGAGTATTTGCTAGAAGAGCTGCTGAAAGAGGACATCAATAAATATGAAAAGACAATATAAGTATGACAACCTAGCAGGTGATAGTATAGAAGTAGAGAGTGGWTTGACCAACATAACACAATTTAAAGATTCTCTAAAACTCAGTGGAAGAAAACCTATATTTCAGTCCAGAAGAAAAAGTAATGTTGTTGGCATTGACCATTAAAATTGTCTACATTCATGTGGAGTTTCTCTGGTACATGGAATGCTTCATAAGTTATATTCAAGGAAGTGATTAGAAGTTTGTTTAGGCATCCAGGCAGTAGTGACAAAAGCCTTTAATCCCAAGCAAAGGCAGTTGGATCTCTGTGAGTTAGAGGCCAGTCTGATCTAAAAAGCAAGTTCAGGACAGCCAAGGTTACACAGCAAAACCCTGTCTCAAAAACCCCATGTCCCCCCAAAAAGTATGTTTAAGCTTTTGGCTTAACTAGGGGAGATTTAATGGGATGAGGCATAGGATCTGTTGCAGGTTAGAGGTTAGTGCCTTTGCTACCTAGCCTTCCAGTGAGATATGATTCAGCTCTCATCAAAGCTTTGTGTTTCACAGACTTACTGAGCCCATTAAAGAAATGGAAGTCTCGCTATCTGATGGAGCAGAATATCACCAAGTTGCTTCAGCCTCTGTCTCCAGTTACACCACCCCCACCCAGCTCAGGCTCAAAGAGTCCCCAGCTGACCACACCTGGCCAGACTCACCCAGGAGAAGAGGAGTGTCGAAATGGATACAGCCTCATGTTCTCACCAATTACATCTCTTACTACTGCTAGTCGTTCCAACACTCCTCTGCAGTTTGAGGTGATTGGGGTTTTGTTGTTGGGACTGATTGATATGACAATCATTGTTTCATTTCAAATATAATATAATTTCAGGTGTTTTTTAACTGTCTTCCTTCATCTCTATGAAAATCATTAACCAAGGGTTACTGTGGACTGGTAGCTGGTAGCCTCTTGTCTTGGCAGCCTGTTCTGCCAGAGTAGTAGCTGTGCTGCCATTATGCCTTCAGCTTTCTCTTCACATTCAGTCCTTCAATTGTATTTTAGGGAGTAAGAATATAAGATCTTATCTTTATTATTTGTGTTGATCAAAAGAGGTGTTTGGGTGCCTCTGGTACCAGTTAGTTTCACTAGCCTGGGAACTCAAACTACAGAATGAGCTCACATCTGTGTGTCTAGACCTCTAACTCTAAAGTGTCTTTAGAGGTTCTTTGGTAACTCTACTGTGGCCTCGGGGAAACAGAGACTTAGAAACATTGGGGTTTCTAAGTGTGGTGGTGGTGGTGGTGGTGCTGCTGCTGCTCCTGCTGCTCCTGCTACTGCTATTTGGTTTGTTTTCCTACTCCAGGGGATTTTTTCCCTCCCTGTTATAATGTATTAGAACTGAGTAGACTAAGTCGGACAGTGGTAGTACGTGCCTTTAATCCCAGCACGTGGGAGGCAGGATCTCTGAGTTCCAGGACAGCCAGGGCTATACAGAGAAACACTGTCTCGAAAAATCAAACCCTGAACTAAGTAGACTAGAGGCTAGTAATACGCATTAGTGGTTGGATTACATTAGAAATATATGTATTAACTGTTCCTAAAATTGTTAAACTCAATCACTTTAATATTCAAGTTCGAGTGGTGGATATGAATATATAATCCATCTGTTTTAAAATCTCACTTGCATGTTGCTTTAATTAAATGCTTTTTTGTCAGGGGAAGAGGGCTTGATCTACCCACTAAACCTCTGACTTTTACTTCTGGGTGTTGTGTTGATGAAGTTGAATATCTTAACAGATCACACTTCTCTTAAGACTTTTATGACTGTAAGGATTAACAACACTTGGGTTCTAAAAGCTCTAACAACTGAAAGCAGATCAGTGTGCTGCTCTACTTCTAACTCAATCCAGATTTAACTTACTATAGAGCAAACTTTGGAGTGGAAAAATGTCATCCTGGATACATTTGTTTTTTTCTAGGTAAATTATCATATTTCTGTGTTCTTGTTTTTAATTGGTTATTAAAGAATTCAGACCTTTCTACTTAACATAAGTTAAGCTTTTGTTAACAATTAGAATTTCATGATAAGGTATCCAAAGGAGAAGTCCCTGTAGTGCAATCTGTTATAGAAATAGAGCTGCACATTTTCATGACAAGTTTCATTATTAATTTGAAATTACAGAAACTAGAAGTCTTCCAAAATAATTTTATRTATTTCCTACCCTTGCTGCATTTTAATAGCCATAAAACAGCATGTAAATGAAAGGTATTTTAGATAGAGTATAGACTTTAGTGAACCTCAGCCTAAGCATAATGTCAAAACACCAGAAAGCAGCCTAGCTCACCAGTAAAGGCACTTCCTGCCAAGCCTGACTTCCTGAGTTCAGTCCCTGCAACTCACAAGTGACTTTCCCACATAGACATAAAATAAATAAATGTAATTTTTAAACAATAAAATAAGGAACTAAAGATAGCTTAGCAGTCAAGAGCTTGTACTACTGTTGCAGAGGACCAGAATTCCATAGCCCGCACTATGAAGTTGGGTCAGTCACAACTACTTCTAACTCTACTTCCAAGAGATGAAATTCCCTCTTATCTCTTCCTTAGGGACCTGCACACATGTGCAAAGACACATTCATGCATGATTTTTTAAAGGAATTTGAAGTATTTTAGGGGCTAGAGAATGGCTCGGCCGTTAAAGAGCGCTTGGTGCTCTTGCCACGGTCTAGGCTTTGATTCCCAGCACCCACATGGTGGCTGGCTCATAGCCCTCTAACCCCAGTTCTAGGGATCTGATGCCCTCTACTAGCTTCCATAGGTGCCAGACACTTGGTGCACAGACACATATATGCAGGTATAACACTCATACATACATACATACATACATACATACATACATACATACATACATACATACAATGCTCAAGGGTGGTCCTGAATGCTGGGCTGGAGGGCAGGCAGCCTCTCATTCACAGCAAGCAGAGTGAATCTTACATAAACCTGACTGCACAGGACCATGGGAAAATGAGTAGCTGTGTCTATGTTGTGGGGTTGCTTTTGTTGTTGTCATTTGGGGGGAAAGTAATGGCTGAAGAGTTTCATTAAAGACAATCTTCAAAGGATGTAGATACTATGTGCATGAGAGCGTTGTTAGAGAAAGTAATGAATGACATCTGCCTGTTAACAAGGAAACTGGAGTTGATAGACACTGTCTCAGTATCGTGTCAGCATTGTATTATTGGGGTTAAACTGACAGCTCTATGTGACCAGGTGTTTGGGCTTTGGCTGATAGATGAGCAGCTTCCTTTAGGGAAGCCAACATATTTTGGCTCTCCTTCATTTCCTCTGGAGTGCCTTGKTGGGTGTAAATATGTAAGGAAGCTTAAGCCACACTCTAGGTTACAAACCTTCCCTTCTACAGAGGCTGGGATACAGTTTCTGTACAGTGATTGATACCTCTTAGCATATCAATTTCAGTATTTTTCTTGGAAACCCTCCTACCCTAAAGATCTGAAATGGAGATTTTAGTGTTAGCTTTTATTATAAGCTTTACACAAATGTAATTAATTATTAACCCTGTAAATCTACATGAAGCTTTTTTCCTGTTAAAGAGAAATTTATAATCTCTGTACCTTTTAGAAATTAACTGATATTTATTACCACTTTCTAAAATAAGGCTGAMTGATCACCAAATTCTTAGTAGGATACTCTATAGATCATCATGAAACTGAAAAGATTGTATTCTACTAATTTAATGTTGATTTCCCGGGTATTGTGAGTCCACCTTGTTGGGAAAGTATTGGTTGCTAAAGATTCAGTATAGAAAGGCTTTGATACTTGACATTGTACTTGGATTTCTGGTACTATCTTTTTAGGCAATTCATCTGTCTAGTAGAGGAAATCTTGATGTTACGTGATATGGATAAGCAATAGTAGGTGGATTTTATCACTGGTACATTTCAGCCTTTGCCATGTTTTTCAGTGGTAGGCTTTAGCAGTTCTTTGATAGATTGATAGACAGCAGAAGACACAGAAAGAATTGAGCAGACAGAAAGTTGCATGAGAAATATGATTCAGGGTACAAGTGAATGAGGAATGGCTTAGCTGCAACCTTTAATGCTACTCTCCTACTGAGTAGTTGACCGTGCTTGGCTTTTCAGCTGCCTCCTACTTCTCTCCACCTTCCCTTATGCGTTCCATTGACACTTAAGACCTTTCTTTCTGTAATGTGTGTGCTTGGGGCTCACTGGCTACACTACCAGATGCCAGATGAAGGCTGAGCAGACAGAGTAGTCATGTTTGCAAAGTTGCCTGATAGCTTTACTCCCTTTTTGCCCTTTGATTTTTTTTTTCTTTTCTACCATGTCTCATATCTCTGGTGATCTTTATTCTTTCAGCTTTGTCACCGAAAAGACCTAGATTTGACAAAAGTGGGATACCCAGACTCCAGCACTCACAGCTGCGCTGATAGGCCCTCCCTGCTCAACTGCAGTCATCCTGACCTGGCTTCTCATCCCTCTGTTGCTCCCACCTCTGAGGTTGGCTTCTCAAGCAGGAGTGGAGATGGTCCTCAGACCTTGCTGAGAAACTCAGACCAGGCGTTTAGGACAGAGTTCAATTTGATGTACGCCTACTCCCCTTTGAATGCTATGCCTCGAGCAGATGGACTGTATAGAGGGTCTCCCTTGGTGGGGGACAGGAAGCCTTTACATTTAGATGGAGGATATTGTTCCCCTGCAGAAGGCTTTTCCAGCAGATATGAACATGGCTTTATGAAAGACCTCTCTCGGGGATCCATGTCACCTGGTGGTGAAAGGGCCTGTGAAGGAGTCCCATCTGCTCCTCAGAATCCACCACAAAGGAAAAAGGTAAGTATTTATGGTACTCTTTTAAAGAATATTAGTCAGATAATTCAGAACTTTCTAAGCTCCAGTGCATAACACGTATCCTACTCTTTGCTATCACCTGTGAAAATTAGTTCTTTTATTTAATTACATTTACTTCTTTGGTTTATGGCAGTGGGGGGCATGAACATGCCAAAGGCACATATATAGAAGTCAGAAGATTACTTGTGGGAATCAGTTCTTTGCTTCCACCATGTGGGTTCTGGGATTGAACTCAAGTCGTCGGTCTTGGCAGCCACACACNTGGGTGTAAATATGTAAGGAAGCTTAAGCCACACTCTAGGTTACAAACCTTCCCTTCTACAGAGGCTGGGATACAGTTTCTGTACAGTGATTGATACCTCTTAGCATATCAATTTCAGTATTTTTCTTGGAAACCCTCCTACCCTAAAGATCTGAAATGGAGATTTTAGTGTTAGCTTTTATTATAAGCTTTACACAAATGTAATTAATTATTAACCCTGTAAATCTACATGAAGCTTTTTTCCTGTTAAAGAGAAATTTATAATCTCTGTACCTTTTAGAAATTAACTGATATTTATTACCACTTTCTAAAATAAGGCTGAMTGATCACCAAATTCTTAGTAGGATACTCTATAGATCATCATGAAACTGAAAAGATTGTATTCTACTAATTTAATGTTGATTTCCCGGGTATTGTGAGTCCACCTTGTTGGGAAAGTATTGGTTGCTAAAGATTCAGTATAGAAAGGCTTTGATACTTGACATTGTACTTGGATTTCTGGTACTATCTTTTTAGGCAATTCATCTGTCTAGTAGAGGAAATCTTGATGTTACGTGATATGGATAAGCAATAGTAGGTGGATTTTATCACTGGTACATTTCAGCCTTTGCCATGTTTTTCAGTGGTAGGCTTTAGCAGTTCTTTGATAGATTGATAGACAGCAGAAGACACAGAAAGAATTGAGCAGACAGAAAGTTGCATGAGAAATATGATTCAGGGTACAAGTGAATGAGGAATGGCTTAGCTGCAACCTTTAATGCTACTCTCCTACTGAGTAGTTGACCGTGCTTGGCTTTTCAGCTGCCTCCTACTTCTCTCCACCTTCCCTTATGCGTTCCATTGACACTTAAGACCTTTCTTTCTGTAATGTGTGTGCTTGGGGCTCACTGGCTACACTACCAGATGCCAGATGAAGGCTGAGCAGACAGAGTAGTCATGTTTGCAAAGTTGCCTGATAGCTTTACTCCCTTTTTGCCCTTTGATTTTTTTTTTCTTTTCTACCATGTCTCATATCTCTGGTGATCTTTATTCTTTCAGCTTTGTCACCGAAAAGACCTAGATTTGACAAAAGTGGGATACCCAGACTCCAGCACTCACAGCTGCGCTGATAGGCCCTCCCTGCTCAACTGCAGTCATCCTGACCTGGCTTCTCATCCCTCTGTTGCTCCCACCTCTGAGGTTGGCTTCTCAAGCAGGAGTGGAGATGGTCCTCAGACCTTGCTGAGAAACTCAGACCAGGCGTTTAGGACAGAGTTCAATTTGATGTACGCCTACTCCCCTTTGAATGCTATGCCTCGAGCAGATGGACTGTATAGAGGGTCTCCCTTGGTGGGGGACAGGAAGCCTTTACATTTAGATGGAGGATATTGTTCCCCTGCAGAAGGCTTTTCCAGCAGATATGAACATGGCTTTATGAAAGACCTCTCTCGGGGATCCATGTCACCTGGTGGTGAAAGGGCCTGTGAAGGAGTCCCATCTGCTCCTCAGAATCCACCACAAAGGAAAAAGGTAAGTATTTATGGTACTCTTTTAAAGAATATTAGTCAGATAATTCAGAACTTTCTAAGCTCCAGTGCATAACACGTATCCTACTCTTTGCTATCACCTGTGAAAATTAGTTCTTTTATTTAATTACATTTACTTCTTTGGTTTATGGCAGTGGGGGGCATGAACATGCCAAAGGCACATATATAGAAGTCAGAAGATTACTTGTGGGAATCAGTTCTTTGCTTCCACCATGTGGGTTCTGGGATTGAACTCAAGTCGTCGGTCTTGGCAGCCACACACAGCCTTTATCAATTGAGTAGACTCTATTAGTGTAACTGGTAAGTGTTGTGAATAGCCGGCAGGACTGAAGTGTAGTCAGTAGTAGCGTGAGTAAGGCTTTCCATCTTTAGCATCCCAAATACAAATAAAGCAAATATCTAGCCTGGCTTAGTGGCACATGTCTATGAACCTAGCATTCTGGAGGTTGAAGTGGGATTAGAAATCTAAAGGCTTTTTAAACAGAGCAAATTTTATATAGTTGTATGCAACTGCAAGACTAGAATACTAGAAGAATACGGAAAGCTGTGTTACTCGTAGAACTCAGTTTGGGGCAGAGCTTTAAGACCATCAGATATGTTTTCTCAGACAGATATAGTCATTCATATTTGTAATCCCAGCATCCATCTGTGATGTTGAGGCAGGAGGATTGAGAAGTTCTGTGCCAGAGGCTAAAGAGGTGAGTCAGCAGTTAAGAGCATGTACTATTCTTCCAAAAGACTCAAGTTGAGTTCCCAGTGCCTGAAGTGGTTTGCCAATGCTTATAACTCCAGCTCCAGGGAATCTAATGCCCTCTCTGGCTTTCATGGGTGCCTGCCAACCCAAGCCACAGAGAGACTGGTGTCTTGTTTTAGTAATTCATTTTGAAATCACGGTGGTTATATAATAAGGGAATTTGCTTATCTTGCACATGAGAAAACTGAAACTAGTTAAATAACTTGTTAAACAAATATACGAAGGAGCAAGGGCACTATCCTGATTCTAATTCCAGATTACACCATCTTGTTATTATTATATGCTAAATTAGATTGGATCCTAGAGTCTGCACTAATAGAGCCTCCCCAGAAAATTGTATTAGTAAATTCTGAATTACAGTGATTGTAGTTGCTCCAAAGGAGTTGTTCACATCTTAGCCGAGGATAAATTAAAGAATACACAAGAAGTCTTTTATTTAGCTTGTTTGAGAGGTAGAAATTGAAATGTGACAGGTTTAGCCACATTTCAAACAATGAGTAGGAATCAGCCAACCAATCTAGAGGAAGATGTTACTGTACAGGCAGTCTGTGCTACTACCCTGGGATGCCGATGGGTTCTGATAGTTGACTGCAATTACAATGCCAGGGAGAACTAGGAAGCAGTGGGTAGATCAGACCTTAGAGAGCTTGTCATGGCCTGAGGCTTATAAGTAATGCCTCTTCTAAAAATCACAAAACCTAACAGCTGCTCCCCCCCCCCCTTAAATATTGTTTGGGGAATATTTTGGGGTCATCATAGTGACTTGGATGAATTTATTGTTAAGGATTAACAAGGCTGAGTATACTGTGACAGTTTCACAGAGAAACTAGTTACATCCTCATTGAAATAGAGGCTTGTGACTATTTTAATTACAAAAATGTTGATTATCCAATTTTATTAACTTCTCTCCAAGATTATATGTAAAAATGCACACTCAAAATTATTTTTACTGTTACTGTTGTGATATTTCACACTTGGGCACAAAATTAAGAGCACCTTGAATAGGAAAAGGAAACACTAGAACACAATAGGGACGGTGATGGGGCTCTTGAAGTCCTATAACATAACAAATATCTTTGCATTTCTATTTTTATTTCTTACATATGTAGGTAATTGAAGTTAGAATTTGTTTCAGAAATATTTCTAAAATATTTGGGCATTTCCGATATGCCAGACTTTTGTGCTAAATGTTAACAATAAAAGGCTAAGGACTGGATGACTGGAGAGATGGCTCTGCGTGTAAGAGCCTCTGTCAGAGGACCTAACACGTACATGCAGCAGCTCACAAACACCAATCACTCCAGCTCTAAGGCAGTCCACATCCCCTTCTTCCCTCAGAAAGCACATACATATGGGTAAATAAAATGTATTTTAATGCTAAACACACTAAAATATACTTTAAGGCCTGACAAACCTAAGTTTAATCCCAAAGACACACAGTAAGAGGAAAACACCATTTCCCCAGGTTGTCCTTTGACCTACGTATAATAGTTTATAAGTGGGGTTTTATTTTTAATTAAATTTTGATTAAAGTTAATTTTAATTTTAATTAAAGCTAAATGTATATGTGATATATACCTGTGATATCAGGACCTGGGAAACTGAGGTAGGAAGATCCTAAGTTCAATGCCTGCCTGAGCTACAAAGATCCTATCTCACAAAAAAATGAATGAATGAATGAATGAATGAATGATATAACTTAAAGATTAACCAAAAAAATTCTACAGTAGATTTAAAAGGCAATAGAATATAGCAGTGAATGGATAGAAGGTTTTTTTGTGATAGCAGAAAAAATTGAGTAAATATTAGAAGGTGGTTTGAGGATTAGGAAAAGGTTTCCAGGTTATAGACAGGTTGTTGAAGTATATAAACAAAGTAATTTCTTCTTACTTTAGTTCTTTAATGCCTCTGTTCCCTTATGTAATACTGGCTTTTTCTCTTGGTGATACCTTATTTATTGTGGGTTATTTTTGTTTGTTTTTAATCGAGTGGGTGTTCCTAAGGAATGAAGACACCGAAAGCATTCCATTTTTCTGCCCTACTTCTTACAGATGCCCCCACTGTGGGACATAACTGATAGTAGGTTACCAAGGTGATAGTAATCTCACAAGTTCTCTGAAGAAAAAGGATATAGACTATTTGAGCACTATTGTTCAAAAATGACATTTAGAATATTTTTTGCCCTCACCAGTTTCTGATTGGCTTGAGTCTGTAGCACTGCTCAGATCTCTTTTATACCTGAAAAAGATTGTTATATAGGAACTGCAAAGATCCCTCAGTGATTAAGAGCACATACTGCTGATCCAGATGATCCAGTTAGTTCCCAACACCCACRTCAGATGGCCCACAACTGCCTTTAGCTCTCACTCTCCAGGAGTATTCCAACTCCTGCATTCAGCACGAGCAGACACACAGTTGTAAAATGTAATAAAGGTTATTATGATCATAAAAAGAGAAAGAGGTGTGAGAATATGTTCTATGGCAGTGTGGGGGAAGAGGTGTGTCAGCGGGCCCATGCCAAGGCATCCCTTCCTCCTGAGGGACCAGACACACACCAGCATAGTATAGAATAGASTTTATTCACGGCATGGGATGGGAGTTGAGGGAGGTAGTGGAGGCAGAGAGGAGGGGGGAGAGAGAGAAGCAGAAGCGGGCCATGACTGCTTGGAGAGAGGCCTTGGAGAGAGGTGGGAGGGGAGGAGAGCACTCTCCAAGAGGGGGCAAGAGAGAAGCTGAAAGAGAGGTAAGAGAAGGGCCTGAGCAGCCCTCTACCTGTTGCCAGGTAATTGTGGGGTGGAGCTTAGACAGAACCCTAACATTTGTCATAGTTGATACTTGCTTTGTTTGCATGTCTTGCTACTGCTTTACCTAGGACTTCATCTGTTCTTTTGGTAGTAAGTCACTCACTAATGATACTGTTTCTTTTTCATATCTAGGTATCCTTGCTAGAGTACCGCAAAAGGAAACAAGAAGCTAAGGAGAATTCTGGTGGGGGAAATGACTCTTCACAGAACAAAAGCAAGTCTTCAGGAACTGGGCAAGGCAGCAGTAACTCTGTTTCTGACACTGGTGCCCATGGTGTGCAGGGATCCTCAGCCCGAACCCCCTCATCCCCTCACAAAAAATTTTCCCCGTCTCATTCCTCTACATCACATTCGGAGGCGGTAAGCCCATCAGATTCCAGGGGCACTTCTTCCTCTCACTGCAGACCTCAAGAAAACATCAGCAGTAGGTGGTAAGTTTATATTTAACTAGCTTTCTAATTAAATTCAGGTAGGGAGTTATACATTCATTTCCAGTTTTACCTAAAATTTTTGTAGAACTTATCTGAGATAGCCAGTCAATTTGCCATCTGTTTTGTTCAGCTAGTTAGTATAAGCCACATTCTCATAGACTTACTGGACAGTGAGGTTCGAGGTATCCATATGCTATTTTATTTATATGAGAGGTAAGTAAACAGTCCAGCCAAATTGCCCRCCTTGGTGTGTGTGGGTGTGTGTGTCCGTGTCCGCCCGCGCATGGTTTTGTGTATGCACTCTTGATTACTCATTTGGAGGTCAGAGAACACGTGAAGGAATCAGGAATCAGTTCTTTCCTACCCCTATGTTAGTTCTGGAGATTGAGCTCAGATCTTCATACTTAACCTTTACCTACTAAGCCATCTTGCTGGCTCTAGGCTTCTCTAGTTCAAAAGAGACTGTGTCCTATGCTGCTAGCATATACAGAGCAGCAAGATGCTCTGAAAAGAGTTGACTAGCTTAGAGGCTGGAGAGATGGCAGTGATTAAGAGACTGCTCTTCCAGAGGAGCCGGGTTCAATTCCCAGCACCCACATGGCAGCTCACGACTGTCTGTAATTCCAATCTTTGACACCCTTATACAGACATACACATGGGCAAAACACCAGTGCACATAAAGTAAAAAATTACCGTCTCACAGTTTGGGGCTGACAGCTCTTYCAGAGGTCCTGAGTTCAATTCCCAGCAACCACATGGTAGCTCACAACCATCTGTAATGGGATGTGATATCCTCTTCTGATGTGTCTAAAAATAGAAAATACACACACACACTTGTCTAGTTTAGAAGACATCATAAAAAATAAGTAATATTAATGACAAGTTCTCAGTACTGAACGAGATAGCTTTGGTTTTTTTGGCAGGGAGGGGGTTGGTTGGTTTTGGGTTTTTTGTTTATGACGCAAAGTCTCTGTAGCCCAAACTAGCCTTGAACTCTTTGATCCACCTGCCTCTGCTTTCTGGGTGCTAGGATTATAAATATGCATTACAGCTGGGGGTACGGCACTCATTCTTCTCTTTTTTCAGAGGTGGGGTGTCTGCATTTGGAGACTCAAGACCACCTTATTTTGTGAGAAAG
>BDUI01000546.1:198765-241216 GCA_002335545.1 Apodemus speciosus | reverse complement strand
GGATGTGAAGCCTGATCTTCAGCATCCTCGGTGCTGAGGTAGCAGTGAGCATCCCAGTGATGGCGCATCCACAGAGCTGGCACACGAACTAGGGGCAACCGAAGAGATGTGGGTTCTGTTCAAGTCAGCTCTCTCTTCTTGAATCCATTCCTTGGACCCATTGTTGCTAAAGAGCTTGGTCCGATGCAGATGAAAACAGGTCCTTAGCCAAGGTAAAACTGAGCTAGCCCAAAAGGAATCCTGAAGTCTGAGAATCTGTTTCCCTAGTGAGAAATACTATATTGTCCCTTTCTCCACTTGCCCGTTTTCTCTCCTCTTTATTGTGCTACAGGGTACTTGGGTGATAGAGCATATCTTAGCAAGCAGTGCGTATTAAAACGTGGTGCAGGGTCTCGTGACCTTGCTCAGCAGTCTAACCTCCCACTTTTACCAGCACTGTGTGTGAACAGCAGCAGATAGGGCCCACAGAGTCTCYAATGGGAGGCCTAAAATGAAGTTTTATTACTTCTACAATATTCTACAACCTCTGTTAAATACCCATTGCAATGATGCTGTTTGGTTGTCCTCGAATGTTATTGCCAACTATTATAAGACGGCTACTTGAAAGTGTTCCATGACTGTTGATCAGTAAATCCTAGTTCATGTTGAAAAATAATCAACAATATGTGAGCTAGAATGTGTTTCATGGATGTTCTCRTCTCAGGGGTGTGGAAACAGGCACACGCTTAAGCACACAGCCCCAGTAAATGGGAGTCAGCGCCCCCAGAGCTTTTGGGCTTCACTGATGACCTCAGAGGCCAGGAAGGTGAGATAGAGAGCCTAACCAGGCTTTCCGTGGAGGACAATCGTCACTGCTGGGTGGCTTCTCTTTTATCATTCTGGCTACTTTTCTTCCTGAAATTCCTGTTTCACCATATGCAACTGTTTCTCTGTGTTCTCTCTTTGAGTGTTTGTATGAGACTGCCCTTTAAAAGCAGTCTGCCACACTGTAAAATGTCTTGAAGAAAGTTGGTGTCTTGCATGGCTTTAGAAAATAAGTGAAGTAGGCAAAGCTGCAATCCAGTATCTTTTCAGCCCACAGCTATGAACCTGTCTAACTAATAAGGAGTATCCAGCCTGTGGTTTGTTTATCTATTCAGAGTGAGTGTAGTTGGGGCATAAATTGTGTTTATAAATGTACCAGCAACAGCCCTTCACATTTTCCCTACTCAGTTCCTTATAGACTCCTGTAATTGACCCATTGCTTAAATATAGTAACTTTCTTTAAACCTTCAGATATTCCCCTTCCGTGTATTGTACGTGTTACTACGTTGTTCATGGATATGGCTGCACTTGCACTCTGTACCTTTGAGTTAGTGTCTCAAAGCCTTTCTTTGTTTCCCATTTGCTTTTCCTTAGCAGAGTGGCTGGAGCTGTTGGGTTGAGGGGGTTGAGGACCTGCATACCATCTCACATTTAGATGGAGAGCACACCTTGAGCACGAGGCGATAGAGCCATACACTCCCTCCTTCTGCTCCAAGAAGGCTAAAGTTAAGTGCTACCCAGCTACCTGCCTTGGACCATACTACTGCAGCAGGAATTGGGGATCACTGGGACAGATAGCACTCCTGTGCCCTTGCAGATGTCACTTGCTTTTGCCATTTTAGAGGAAAGTGTGGTCCACGAGTACTATGCTAGTTAGTTACTTGGTTAGTAGTACAGTGGTTCTGAGCCTTCTAATGCTATGATCCTTGTGATGTGCTGACTCCCAACCATAAAATTTTCATTGCCGCTCCATAATAGTAGTAATTCTGCTACTATTACAAATCGTAACGTCAGTGTCTGTGTTTTCAAGTGGTCTTTAAGTGACACACGTACCCCTCCTTCCCAGGGGGTCGAGAGCTGCTGTACTAATGCTTGAGCCTTGCGATCTCATACTAGGCAGACACTCTCCTCTGTGTGTAGCTCAAGTGGACTAGGAACGTGTCGTCTTCCTGACTCAGTCCCTTGAGTGGCGAGTATCTGGCAGCATGGCCTTTGCCACCAGGCTTGGGAAGACTTTTTGTTTTAAACTCTCACAAATGAGTCTTCATGACATCAGAGTCTGTTAGATCTATTAAGATGATTTTGGATGCCAAGAACAGTAACAATTCTGACTATTCTACTAAGGGAGTTATTGGTGTGAGAGAATTATGGAAAGATAGAACTAAGTAGATGGGAGCAACACATGATGCCAAGAATCGGGAAGTGTTAATTATGGTTGCTTTAATTAGAAGCAGTCTGGCCTAAACACCCCTACCAACTTCACTGGATGCTGCTGCAGAGGCAAGATACCATTGTAAAATTCCAACTGTCCTGTCAACCTGTCAATGTCAGAATGACTTCTCTGCCAGGAATGAGAACAGGGGCGTGCACTGAAGCTGTGCACGGGATGTGGGGCATAACCGCATTCCACTGGGACTATGGCAGTGAGCAGTGTGTAAGGAAGATGACATTTGGGAGCTTTCAGACACACATTTCTATGTCATATTGTACCCAAGTAGTCAGAGTCCTCTTAGTTTAGTGACTTGTCAAGAGTGTGGTGGTGGTCAGCAAAAGAGTGAGCCTGCAGTGAGACTGAACAAGCCCGGAACAGTCTCTGTGATCACTAAGGAGAGAAGGCAAGAGTGATTTCCCCTTGTCCGTAAGTCCACACTCATCACACTACAGTGTTTTCTTCTTTTTCTTTAAAGCAATCCCAATTCCTAATGCCTTCTGAGCATGTGTTTTATCAGTAAGGTGCATTCTCAAAGTCAACAAGGTCATACTATTTCTCAAAGGATGGAAGAGCAGAGAGATAGATGAAGAAAACATGTCTTGTTTCCGGTGAATGGTTTTGCTTTGTGTTGGCATATATATTGAGTGGAAAGAAAAGATATTGGTCATTTTCAAATCATTCATTTCTCAAATAGGTCCACTGAATCTCCCGTTGGCAGACAGACTGCTTAATTAAATGTCTAATGTGTATTTTAGCAAGCTTATTAGTATTAGAGTGGTCAAACTAATAATCTAACATGAATAGATTATTTTTAATGTGCTGATATATATTTAATGCATTAAAGGCATCTTAGATAATTCATGACCACATTATATTTATCCCCATTTTATGGAATTTTTAAAGAACAAAAGTATAATAAGGAAAATGGTCAGAGATTCAGACAGCTCTTAGGTGCCTGTTGTGATGGTGTCTGTCTCTGTTTTCCCTTAAACAGCTTGCTTACAATTTATCTCTGGATCTGTCTTCATCTCTATATGGAAGCATTTGGATTAGTTTATCTCTGTGGACTCTTTTTGCTCAAAAATTGTATGACTCAGTCAGTTATTACTTTGTTTTCATCTGACAGCCCACAGAACCCCCTGGGAACTCGGTGAGTGAAATCAATCTGCTAGCCAATAAATATTTATTGAGTGCCTACTAAGTGTGTGACTCTTCATAGACCAGGAGGGAATACAGTCTAGGTATATGACAAGATACATGAAGAGCCGGGTGGTGGTGGCGCACGCCTGTAATCCCAGCACTTGGGAGGCAGAGACAGGTGGATTTCTGAGTTCGAGGCCAGCCTGGTCTACAGAGTGAGTTCCAGAACAGCTAGGGCTACACAGAGAAACCCTGTCTCGAAAAAACAAAAACAAACAAACAAAAGAAAAGAAAAAAGATACACGGGGAAAGGAAGACAATAATACTTAGCAACAACAGATACCTGCTAATCGTGTGTGCCACCACAGAACACAGTGGGTGGGTACCAGGTCTGGGAGTCCCCATGAAGTGCACTGCATGGGTGAGCACAGTAAAACTGGTGGGGGGTGGGCCCTGAGGAAGGGCTAGAGAGAGCTCTAAGGCTAGATTGGAGAATAATACTCTTGCTTGTCGTGTGGCACTGCTCAATGACAAAGACACTAGATTTAGAGTGGGAAAACTTGGCTTCTGGTTGCAACTCTGCCACTTACAGTAGGATATCATGCTGCACATCTGAAAGGATTTACTCTTTGGGGAAACAAAAGGTATGTCTGCCTCTGTATTGATAGAAAGATTAGGTAAGATTCTGTGTGTTAAAATGACAGTCCTTTAGTAGCCCCCACAGATGTCTGCTACAGCTACAACAATCTTTCAGTGACTATAAGTAAGCCGCGCCATCAGACACCGATAGATTAGTGTTGAATGAGGCAAAGTCTCTGTCACACTAAAATGCTGCCTTTTTGCTCGCAGCCTATTGGGTATACCAGGACTCTGATGCTCATAAGAGGTACCACARGTTTCATGTTATCAAATGAGATAACAATTTTAAAGTATTTATAAAAGGACTCAATAAAGATCAGTCTTCCTAGCCTCCCCTGATCCCCCATCTTCTCTCCTTTTCTGTCTCTTCACTGTTCCTTTCCCCACCCTCCCCTTCCCAACMTCATTTCAGACATAAGAAGCTCATGCTGCTTCTATATTGAAAGGTTCAAATCATGTATTCGGGTGGTGGGCCTAGGGCTGGCTGGGGAGCTGGAGAATGAGGACGACCTGTCATCTAACTGTTTTGAAATGATGGAGCTGGCAGTGTTAAGGATCAGGTAGAGGATGCTGTGTAGACCATAGACGAGACAGTGGAGGTCTCAGCAGGAGTCGGGAGGAAGAATAGAGAAAGAAAGCATGGAGGTTTGTTTCCTGCGGGATGTTCTTCTGCAATCAGCAATGGCAGGCCTGTGGGACTGCAGGACGGAGGAGGTGATTGGTACAATTCAGCAAAATTTTTAATCTAGGAAACTGCGTTTTATTTTTGAAATGCTGATTTTTATGTGAGGATGAATCACACAAATTCACATGTCCTGCAAATAGTTGGGAATGTGAATGCATGGCATATTTAGCTATGAGTAGACCAATTTGGCTGGGTTAGAAGCACGTGTTTGCTAGGCCATTTACTTTTTTTTTTTTTTTTTTTAAAGCTAGATCGCTAGATCTAGGGGCTAGTGAGCATTTGCTACTCTTCCAAAGGATTCCCAGTTCTGTTTCCACCACTTACTTCAAGAAGCTCACAAACACTAGCTCCAAGGAGGTCTGAGGCCTCTGACCTCTGCAGTTGCCCACCATCACATGCACATGCCCATGCACGKGCACACACATGTACACATGAAAACTTTAAAAGGCTACATATAGTACTTTTTGCTCTTGTTATTTATGAAGCACCGATTGTCTCCAAAGAAAGAAGCCCATTTCTTCCATAGAATGACTTTGGTGGTCACTGTCATATTCTCTGTCAAAGAAGAAGATTCAGACAAGCCCATGCTTTATTATTCCTTCATTTTATTTTGCTTGACTGGGATAGTTGTAGATTGCGGGGGAACGCTGACTGTTTGAGCGCGGGTGGTACCCGTGTTATTGCTATTTATTTACTATGCTCCTCATTCCTCAATAGCCTCACTTCCTCGGGCATTTGGTCACCTTGGAAGTGCCCCGGTATCAGGAGGGGAACTGGCATAATGAGCAGAATGCTAGTTATACTTGTCGCATAACACCATAACCATGATATTGCTGAATGCATGAGACTATGAAATAAGAGGTGGTGATAAGATTCCAGCACTGCAGAAATCCTGGGGCAGAATAAAATTGTCTGTCTACTGARCAGAACTATCTGATATTGTGCTTCCTCACCTCTTTTACTAAAGCATTTTGAGCCATATTTCCAGAACTGTACCCTCCACTAGCCAGATTTATGACGTGGGCTTGGAGGTTTCGTTCTGTGGCTCCCAGACGTATAGTTTTTGAGTCTTGCTTTCCCCATCAGTTGTTTTTTCTGGAGATCAATGTAAGTGTGCTCACTGCGGTGGTAGAACATGAATGGACCAGGTATCTATGTGGTTCATAAATACATTGGCATAGAAATTAGCTATTTGACAAGCAAATGTGAAGGAACATCTCCTCATTACTCAGTGTTTAAAAGCCGGGACCCTGGATCTCTTTGATTTTACTTTTTTTTCACCCCAGTCTGAAGAATGCTGTTAAGAGTTCAGTGGAGCATGGCCTCTAGGCTGGGGGCATTGATTAGTGCTCAAATGTAAGGCTAGTTTTTAAGTGTAATTTTATTAAGTGATTGGTAATGACATTCCAGTGACCGTGTGCTGTAGCAGGTCAGTGGTTCCCTATGTGTAAGGCAGAGGTGTTCATGGAAGTCTAATCCTACTCTCCCATCCTGTACTTCCTGCCGCAATCCTGCTCCTCACGCTTCTCTTTCCCTTCCTCTGATCTTTTCCTTTTRCTGTGATGGTTAAAGAGCAGAGAGAGTACTAGTTGTTTGAAGGTGGGTGTTCTTTTATTACAGCTATATTCCACCTTTATTGTTCTAACTTGCCCAGATGTTTTGCTGCTTTGCAAGTGTACTATATGTCTCCACTCTCACACCCTGGAAAAGCGATTTTTGATCTAGTAACACACATAATCATTGCTCCTAGGAGTTTTCCTTTTTTCTTGGTTGGTTGGATCATTTCTCTTTGTTTTGTTTGCTTGCTTGCTTGCTTGCTTGCTTGCTTGCTTGCTTGCTTGCTTGCTTGCTTGCTTGCTTAACAATAAACAATTTATTATGCCCCACCACTCCCAGTCCTCCCTCCCTTCTTCAGTTGGGTCTCAGTGTGTAGCTCTGGCTAGCCTGGAACATGTTGGTCCCTTCCCGCCTGTCTCCTGAGCGATGGTATTACAGGTGTGCATCACATACCTGGCCAGAACAATGGCCTTTGAATTTCTAGGTTACAATGTATATACTTTATAGCCCTTAGCGGTGAAGACAAGTTCTTGCTCTATAGTCCCTGCTGGCCTCAAACTTAGAATTGCCTTGGCCTCCATGTGCTGTGGTTATAAGCTGGGCTGCTAGGCCCAGGAGTTCTAATCWCACTGGCTTGTCATGTGTTGAGGTGTTTGAGATCAGGTGCTTTCCTGGTGTGTTGTCAAAGAACCTCCAGTGTGGGCGCTTTGCTGCAGGCCTCGCTGTACCTTAATTCTACCCTTCGTAGTTTATGATTTCCCTTCTACTTCACATGACCTCATTACTAAAGCAGACGAGGGACACAGAAGCATTAGAACTTCCAGTTTGTTATCAGTTAGTATTGTGAATGCTGAGAGTCACCAAGCACTGTCAAGATACCTCGGACTATCCTGATGATACTTGTTAAATGGAAAAGGTTTAAAACTCAATTTGAATCAATTTTAGAACCAGGTAAATTTAAGGGGAAGTTTTTTTAAAAGGTAGGTTAGATGGAGGTAGAGAATTTAGAAAATCTATATAAGATATGTACCACCTCAATTGTTCCATTTATCGTTGCTTCAGAAACAAATATCCTGCCTACTCTTGCTGCAGGGTTGTGTGAGAAGTGCTTGGCTGTCTGGGCGGGAGGGTAGACCTAGGACCCTTCCAGCCAGTAGAAGCTAGGAGATGAAGACTTTGTTATGGAAATGTGAAATGGGAGTGATTCTTGGAAAGGTGGTCCAATTAGCTTTTAAAAGCTATCTTTCACTTTATGGGATCCCCCCCCCCCTCTTTTGAGGTCTAGTCTGGTTGGAAAATACTCAGAGTAAGGTTTTTCTTCCTTGCCCATTGTCTCTCTCAGTCTGTCTTGTACTGAGTTTTTGTTCTTACCCTTTATAGACACATTTTTTTTCCAGCTTTGAGAAGCCAAGTCTGTCACCAGCCTGAAGTGCTGGGTGCCTGCCTCTAAGAATATGAGTGCTAGAGGTCTTAGTGGGAACAGRAGATTTTATGGAGCCTGCTTTGAGGAACTGTTTGGAGTAGTATCAAAATTAATTTTCATTTCCAAATGTGGGAAGGACATCTCTGGCCATGTTTATGAGGATTCTTACAGAAAGGTTTGACAGCAGGAAGGACCCACGAATGTGGACAGCACCCTGGCGTGAACCTGGGGCCGAATAAAAGGGAGACAGCAAGCTGAGCACTGGCTCTCCCTGTCCCTGACTCTGGCATGCAGTACGTGTGACCAGCTACAGTACTCTCCTGCGGCTGAGACTGTCCTACCACAGAGGCCTATGTACCCTCACACTGTCAACCTGAAGTAACTGATACATACAGAAAGCCCACATTCTCCATATGTTCTGAAGAAACTTCTGATCTGTCTATTCATAGAGTCTTTCATTCAATTTCTTTATTGAACCTTTGCTTTTTTCCTGCCTCAACTGAGTTGCAAAGACAGACATAAGCTCTATAGATTCTGGTGTACATCAGCTCCACTGTAGCATTTGTCTGATGAGAAAGAAGTGAGACCAGCCATTGTAATGGAGTTCTGGGACCTCTAGGCCAGCATTTGTGAGAATGCCCACTCTTAAAGCAAAAGTATAGCTAGTGTACAAAAGGGAAGGAGCAGCACCCTTCCAGCACCATACTGTTGCAGCCTTTGGGAATCGTAGGTGACAGAAGCCTAAGCTATAGGCCTCAAGTGTCACAATATACAAACATGAAATGCATATTTTCCATGGCACAGACTTCAAGTCTGGAAATTATTGTAAATCTGTATGGTGAGGGTATAAATGCATACATATACTCGAGATTCATTTCTTCCCACAGACCAGGGTGACTGCTGAATATATTGAGCTTTTAATTAACACTCAGTCCTTTAAGTTTTGCTAAGATATATTGCAGAAGCATTTCTTTGTGGGTTTGCTTTATTTTAAATATGTGCCCACTGTGTTTGCCTTAAGGAAAATATTCTTTTGTAATCTCTCTGGGCACCTCAGTGACTGATAAAATGCAGATGGTTCTTAAGTGGAAAATGTTAAGCTCAAAGGGCCTAGATAAAAATCTAGGAGCCTGGAGCTCTGAGCTATCTGTTATCCTTTTCAGATGGAGGGTGGAGGGGGTGGGGCTGCAGAGCTGTGAGCTATTATTATTCTCCTGCCTGATCTGAAGGTCTTTATCCATTTAGCACAGGTTCTATTTATCATGTTATGTATTTTAGTTAGCTCTACTTTAGGCACCAAATCATGGAAGTCACACTGTGTGTGGGTGAGAGGAGTGTCCTCCCTGATACATGTGCTTTTGCTTCGGGTGTGTTCCTGGCGTCTGAGCGCAGCAGGTCTAATCAGTGAAGTCATGAAGTAGGAACATTCTTGAGAAACAGGCTTTTCATAATATAGCTCTGAAAAGTCAGTATGGTTGGTGTTTGTAGACAAATGGAAACAACTTCATCTGACGGTACATAGAACTCAGCAGAAGCATATCTGCTCAGAAAATGGCCCAGGAGGAGGTTGTAGAACTTGCACAGGGCAGAGTCTTTGGCAGATACACGCTTCCATGTAGGGATGTGGCTCAGAGGCAAAGCCTTGGTGCCCCAGCAACTCAGGACTCAGTGACAGCAGCGATCCAGCTTGGTTCTCGTCAGGTATATGGACCTTGTGGGGACCCACATTACGGATACACGCCTCTTACCCGGATGAAGAGAGTTAAGGTATGGAAAGGAGGAGCACTGTGCAGGCACATGTATTATATCCTGTTGTTTTGGTACAGTTGCCCCAAGAAGCAGATGCTAAGAAGGACCAGGCTTTCAAGAAACTTGAATCTCTTCTGGAGGACAATGGAAAGCTATAAGAGACTGTGGGACCAGGATCAAACACTTCCTGGGAGGAAAGTGTGATCCTGGGAGGCAAAGGAAGAGGGTTGGATAAGGGGAGTCCAAACTGTGGGACAGCAGTGAGGAGAGATTTTTCAAGTGTGGTACTGACTCTGCTGTGGTTTGAATGTGTCCTTCTAATTTTATTTATTGGGATTCTGTTTCCCAGCACAACATTTTTGCTAAMGAGGGCCGAGTAAGAGGTGATCCGAATCATAAAGACAGATTCTTTGTGACTAGATTAATAGTTTTCTTGGAACCGGTTAGTTTTCACCAGAATGGGTTCTTTAGAAGTGATCGTTCAGTGTTCTAATTTCAGTATGAAAAACCTAGACAGACACAAGCACCATAGTTTTAGGCTTCTCAGCATCTAGGACCAGGAGCCAAATAACTGTCTTTTCTTTGTAAAGTGTCCAGTCTTAGGCATTCTGCTATAGCTGACTAAAAGCGTTCTCAAGTCCAAATTAAGTGTCGAAGGGGTCCCTTATCTCAGCAGTGGAGGTGCCGTAGTGTCACTGCTAGACTGTTATTGGCTAGTAGCAGCTGATGGAAACATAGCCTGGGCTTTAAAAACAAAACAAAATAAACAGTGATGGCTTCTAGGACCCAGTAGTTGAGCTGTCACTTAATTCTACTTCCTATAGTCAGAGACCCAAGAGCCACGCTGTTTTCATGTCTACCACATACGGTTTTCAATAAACCTATGTAGAAATAATAGGTTGTAATTGTGGGCTCCTTAGATAAATGCTAGTCCCAGGGCTAGGGAAGCTGTACAAGATAACCCTGAAACATCTCATCCTCAAAGGAAGGACATGCTCAACACTGATGGGGTCCTGTCCAAGGGGATCGAAGCCAGCATGTCTTTATTTCCAAGGTGGGAACAGTATAACACCAAAACAAAGAACAGTAGCAGCAGATAGAAAGCGTATAGAATGAGATCCTGTGAGTTGACACTGAGAACTCAGTGAACAACTTGGGAGTCTGATGAGGGATAAAATCATATAGTTCACAGTGCTTCTTCACAAACTGCCTATTAATACAGAAAGGAAGAGTACCTTAGTGTGGAGACTCCTGCAGAAACCAAGTGATAAATACAACATCACCACTGTGTTTTCTACACTACTTGTATCATTCCAAAGGAACAGACAAGACAAAACAACTGGCCTATATTCTCTTTAAAAATCTTGATTCTACTGAGCATGGTGGCACATGCCTTTAATCCTAACTCTTGGGAGCAGAAGCAGGCTTGTGAGGTCCAGGCTAGCCAAGGAATGCATAAGACTGTCACCAAAACAGAACAAACAAAATTCAACTCCATGTTGTCAAAGAAAAACAGATGATTCTATTAAAGAGATACAGAACCTTTCCTGAGCACCTTCAATCGGCAGTTTCTGGATTTTCATGTTGAATGTTGTGGTAGTGCCATCTGTTTGCTTTCAAGTGATTATTCTTTTGACTTACCAGGTCCTGCACATTCCAGTAGCAGTGGTGCTGACACTTCAGACATGTGGACAAAAAGCCACAACACAGTTCTCTTGGATGTTCTCATTCTACAGGTCAGGCTAGCTGTCTTAGCGCCCAAAGACTGGGGTTATAAGTGCTTCTTATAAAGTAAAACACAGGAAAACATAAAGGAGTATTTTAGGACAGTACATTAACATAAGTTTTATTAGAATATATTCTTTTTCCCCCTTTTATTGGATGTTTTCTTTATTTACATTTCAAATGTTATCCTCTTTCCAGGTATCCCCTCCAGAAACCTGCATCCCCCTCCCCCTGCCTCTATGAGGGTGCTCCCTTACCCATTCCTGCCTTCCCACCCTGGAATTCCCCTACACCAGGGCATTGAACCCCTACAGGACCTAGGGCCACTCCTCCCACTGATGTCCAACAAGGCTGTCCTCTGCCACATACACAGCCAGAGCCATGGATCCCTCCATGTGTACTCTTTGGTTGTTACTCCAGTCCCTGGGAGCTGCAGGGGTTCTGGCCAGCTGACACTGCTCCCCCCACGGGGCTGCAAACCCCCTCAGCTCAGTTCAATGGTTGGTGGCAAGCATCCATCTCTGTATTTGTCAGGCTCTGGCAGAGCCTTTCAGGAGACAGCTACATCAGGTTCCTGTCAGCCAGTACTTCCAGACATCCACAGTAGCATCCAGGTTTGGTGACTGTATATGGGATGGATCCCCAGGTGGGGCACTCTCTGAAAGGTGGGGCCTTTCCTTCAGTCTCTTCTCCAGACTTTGATTACATATTTCCTCCTTTGAGTATTTTGTTTCCCCTTCTAAGAAGCACTGAAGCATCCACAGTTTGGTCTTCCTTCTTCTTGAACTTCATGTGGTCTGTGAATTGTATCTTGGGTTTTCCAAGCTTCTGGGCTAATACCCATTTATCAGTAAGTGCATACCATGTGTGTTCTTTGGTAACTGGGTTACCTCACCCAGGATGATATTCTCAAGTTCCATCCATTTGCCTGTGAGTTTCATGAAGTCATTGTTTTTAATAGCTGAGTAGTACTCCATTGTGTAAATGTACCTCATTTTCTGTATCCATTCCTCTGTTGAGGGATATCTGGGCTATTTCCAGCTTCTGGCTATTTTAAGTATGGCTGTATATGTCCTTATTACATGTTGGTGCATCTTCTGGGTATATGCCCAGGAGTGATACAGCTGGGTCCTACTATGTCCAATTTTCTGATGAACTGCCTGACTGATTTCCTCAGTGTTTATACCAGCTTGCAATCCCACCAAAAATAGAGGAGTGTTCTCTTTTTCGCCACATCCTTGCCAGCATCTGCTATCACCTGAATTTTTTGATCTTAGCCATTCTGGAATAAAGTCTACTTGATTGTGGTGAATAATTGTTTTGTTGTGTTCTTGTATTCAGTTTGTGAGAATTTTATTGAGTATTTTTGCATCAATATTCATAAGTGAAATTGGTCTCAAGTTCTCTTTCTTTGTTGGGTCTTTCTGTGGTTTTGGTATCAGCATAGCTGTGGCTTCATAGAATGAATTGGGTAGTATTTCTTCTGTTTGTATTTTGTGGACTAGTTAGAAGAGTATTGATATTAGGTCTTTGAAGGTCTGATATAACTCTGCACTAAAACCATCTGGTTGGGGTGGGGTTGTTTGTTTGTTTGTTTGTTTTTTGGTTGAGAGACTTTTAATGACTACTTCTATTTCTTTAGGGGTTATGGGACTGTTTAGGTGGTTTATCTGATCCTGATTCAACTTTGGTATTTGGTATCTGTCTAGGAAATTGTCCATTTCATCCAGATTTTCCAGTTTTGTTGATTATAGGCTTTTGTAGTAGGATCTGATGATTTTTTTTGAATTTCCTCAGTTTCGGTTGTTATATCTCCCTTTTCATTTCTGGTTTTGTTAATTTGGATACTGTCTCTGTGCCCTCTGGTTAGTCTGCCTAAGGGTTTATCTAGCTTGTTGATATTTCTCAAAGAACCAGCTCCTGGTTTTGTTGATTCTTTGTATAGTTCTTTTTGTTTCTGTTGGTTGATTTCAGCCCTGAGTTTGATGGTTTCCTGCCCTTATCTCCTCTTGGGTGTATTTGTTTCTTTTTCTTCTAGAGCTTTCAGATGTGCTGTCAAGCTGCTAGTGTATGCGCTCTCCAGTTTCTTTATGGAGGCGCTCAGAGCTATGCAGTGTCCTCTTAGGACTGCTTTCATTGTGTCCGATAAGTTTGGATATGTTGTGGCTTCATTTTCATTAAATTCTAGAAAGTCTTTAATTTCTTTATTTCTTCTTTGACCAAGGTCTCATTGAGTAGAGCATTGTTCAGCTTCCATGTGTATGTGGGCTTTCTGGTGTTTTTGTTGCTATTGAAAACCACTCTTACCCCATAGTGCTCTGATAGGCATGGGATCAGTTCAGTTTTCCTTCATCTGTTGTGGCCTGCTTGGTGACCCATTATACGGTCAATTTTGGAGAAGGTACCATGAGGTTCTCAGAAGGAGGTATATTCTTTTGTTTTAGGGTGAAATGTTTTATAAATATCTGTTGATGCCTATTATTGTAGACACTGAAAAAAACCTGCATGTGACCCCATGTCATGCGTTTCTACGAACAGCTGACTCTGCCTTATGACAATAGTTTATGTTTAACAGAGCCTTTAATGTCACCTTTAGTTTGGAAAAGCATTTCAATCCCAGCATTAAGTCTCTTTCTAGCCAATACAGAGAGAGGTGATGTAATATTAGACAGCCAAGGCCAAGTTAGGTCTCTTTATGTGCTAATTATGAATCAGCCATTGTACCAGACATGTAATTGTGGTGGAATTACTGACACACTCACGAAAGCGATGTAATGTCACAGAATATGCTTTAATGTTTTCTCTTTATTTCCTCGGGCACCTGATTCGTGCACTCACATTAGGAAGTAAGCCATCTTTTGCCAGAACATCTTCCTTAGCCTTTTCTTAGCAGCCAGCAGAATGAGTCAAATACTAGATCTAGACTAATTCTACTTGTACTTTCTTCTGTTCATTTTCCCAGTTGTGGTTTTAAATAATGGAAAAGAGACAGAAAAGGTAGAGAAAGCTTGTAAAACGTCTTTTTTTACCCCTGTTCTAGGCAAACTTGCTAGGAGAATCCTTTTAGAATTCTAGTACTGTTTACAAAATGATTAGGAGTTCTTTTTATGCTTAGAAGAGTATCTTAATTTTCTGGATGTTTTAAAACGAAGATGCTGTAATTTTTCTACTTTAAATTTTTTAAAACTCTAAATATGATAATTCCACCAAAACACTTACTCTCCACCTCGTACATGGGCTGTATGGGATAGGCAGGCGTCTACTCACGTAGAGCACAAAGTCAGAGCAGGCCAGCCGTGAGTGTGCCTCTCCCGTGCCTGGAATGTAGTGAACTCTCAGTAGTGGGATTGTTACCGTCTCCTGCGTCTGTCCTCTCCTGTTGCTGAACGCTGGCAACTGTTCCTTCGGGGGAAATCTGTAATTAGGAAAGGGAGCTAAGAGCTGCAGAGCTTTAGGGGAGGGGGCAGGACAGGAGTGAGCAAGTGTGGTGAGATTCAGAAATCCAAGGCCTCAGGAAGTCCTGTGGCAGGCTCAAATAGGTTTGTAAACGTGCTGATGGGATGGGGAGGGCAAGGATGATGCGTAGGGAAGGATTGTCCCCTGGTCTCTGTTGCCCTGTGGTACTCAGTAATTCTGGGAATAATTTGAGTGCATTAATGGGACTGGATCTTTAAACATTTGTACTGTTTTGCTTAGTATTCTCTAGATTTTCATACAGGGTCTTGTTCTTAGGAAAATTTCCTGACTTGCTCCGCCATACCAGCTTTCTCCTCTAGACCTYATGCACTGACTGTAAAATGTCAATGCTGGGTAATTCAGAATTCAGTAGCAAACATTTCTTTATTCTCTTGGCATTTAAAAACACCAAGACATCTCAGCCTGTCAAAAGTGGAGTTGTCTTGCAAGCCACTCCCCAGCCTTCCAGCTTGACAGCTCTTTGGTGGGTGTAGCCACTCTCCTGCCCTAGTAGGGCTCCTTGGTGACAACCTTAGTTAAAATCCTCACCATGAATCAACATCTACATCTGCTGATTTGGGGCTGTTGCTTTCTCCGCGCTGCCAAACACAACTCTGTGATAATGACAGCATTTGCCAGCACGCTTACGCAGTGACTCAGGAGACAGAGTGGCCAGCAGGGCAGCCTATTCGTGGGAGTGGATTTTAAGAAGTGCTAATTCCATGGCAGTTTGGAGATATTAATATCGTGCTGGCAGTAGATAAACAGGCAGCAGAGGGGCATATAATGAGAACAGAATCAGCCATGACATCTCTCTTCCTTTCTTTACCACCATATTTTGTGCTGCTTCTTTGAAAACTCTGTTCTCCTAGGTTTTAGATGAATAGACACCTTACCGGTTTAAACAGATACTGCTTAGGTGAGCTGCCAGTGACCTCATACTAGAACTTGCTGAGATCACCAGTGTGCTAAGAGTTAACTCCATTTTCAAGCAGTGCTAAGTCATAGCATATGGCACAGTAGCCTATTGCTTACTGTACCCTCTCCCTAAAGGGCAGCAAACCAGATGGTGTGAGTGGGGCCTTTGGTGTAATTATGACAGACACAAAGAAAGACATAACCACCACTCTCCCTCAATAATATCATGTCTCTTACTTTCCAAAAATTGATATTGTTAATTTTTTTCAGTTGGCTTTTCATATCAAAGTTCTCTTTCTAGGCTGGGAGAAACCATAAAAAGAGCAGCATTAGTCATTTTAATGCCGTTCCCCATGCACTGTTGTCAGGATAGAGTTGGACACAGTCTAAAAGGGTGTGTCTCACTCTGGCAGGCATAATGTGCGCAAGAGTAACTTGAAGGCAGATTTTCATCTGAGGTCTGTAGTCAGTCGAAATGTTGTTGAATATAGTCAGTTGGATGGGTTGAAAACTGGTTACCTCTGGTTTCATTCCTCCTCCTCTATTCCTGGTGGGTTTGGGGAGGGGATTTTTTTCCCCTACCAAAATGCCTTTTTCCTGCCTTTCCTTCTCCCCAGTTCATTCCTGGCATTTCTCCAAGCCCACTTAGAGTGGAGGATCTCTGTCTGGAGCTGTGGAAAGAGAGGCATGTTGACTATCGTGTTACCCCGGGGTTTGTGACACTGGAAGTACAAGGAGGCTTCTCCTAGCTCCCATATCGGCTGGGAAGGAGCCTGAGAAATTTAGGTCATGGTTTTATGTGCTCATTTTTTATCTTGTGTGCCTGGTATTTTAGAGCAGACTTGACTTGAGGGTAGTAGCTTGTTTATAACATTCTGTAAATAGCCCAGCCTAATGTGGGCTTCTCACAGACAGTTTCTGCTGGTTGTGTGKGTGGATTGATGTAGCATCTGATGCTGCTAACAAGAAAAATGCTGAGTTGRGGATTTTTGTTGTTCGGTTTTATTTGGATTCCAGTTTAACATCCTCAGCCTCTCCCTCCGCCTGCCAGAAAGCATTGTGACCTCCAGGTGCTGTTGTTATTTCTGTTGACTGAGCCCCATCTGTAGCCCCAGTGTTAATTGACCTATCTCTTCTGTTGCAGAAACATTGCTGAGGCCCTTGTCAGCAAGGGCCTAGCCACGGTGATCAGATACCGGCAGGATGATGACCAGAGATCGTCACACTATGACGAGCTGCTGGCTGCAGAGGCCAGGTAAGTTGTGAAATTGCTTAACACGTTGGGACCCAGAGCAGCACCTTGTTCCGTGTCACTGTTGGGCCTCTACCTGAGCAGAGTAGACTGGAAATGATCGCRGACAGAGTCTGGATCAGTTCTCCATTCAGCTTTCCAGTTTGTACCTAACCGTGATTTAAAGCATACTGAGCCCCACCCTCACCCCCACGCCAGTCAGCAGCAGATAGAATGTGGTCACCCTTTGTTGACATTATAAAAGGAGAGAAACTTGTGTGAGCATATCATGTCTGACAACCATGCGTGCTGATCGCCACCGTTCTGGGCACTCTCAGGGAACGCTGGCTTATGTGTGCCATGCGTTCGACTCTCTGCCTTTCTTTCTTTAGAGGCCTCCTGCACCCTCTCCCTTCCCCTCCTCGGCCCCCCTTTYACATTTATCACCTCTAGACCTTTTGTCGTGTACCAAGGAAATGAAAACATTTATTAGGAAATGAGTTTTGGTTTAAAACACTCTGACAGCTGGCAGGAGAACCTTTGAGAGCCTATGACATTTTCCCTTYGTCCTTCATCCCTGTGGCCGGTTACCCCAACGGAAAGCAGAGTGCTCAGCTGGCTTCTCGCCATGGCGTTCCTCCTGGCTCCTGCTCTGAGAGACTCTGGGCAGTGGGGCTGGTAGTCCCGTGCTTTCCCAAACTCTGAGAAGTTGTAAGATCTGAACTAACGCTGCCCAGCTGCTCAGCAGTCCACACGCGCCCTCACAAGCCTCCACCGTGTCAGAGTGATGGCCTGGGCTTGGCTCACTCGCTGTACTTCATGGCCACTAGGACCGGTTATTCTAGTGTTAGTGTGAGATTGTGCCATCCATTAGAGAAGGCTTGAGTTGGGCTCATAGTCCCTAATTTTGGTTTCACACCTTGTCACTGACATCATTTCTCTTGCTCTTTGGCCCAGAACATTGCTGTAATATCCAACATGTACCTGTAACACTACCTCACATCCTGATTGATAGAACACCTATAGAGTGTCAGTGGAGAGGTCAGCCTATCAGGTTGATGTGACTTTTCTGATTCTTTGTTGTGGGCTTTTCTCAGTTGTCCTGCCTAGGAATGGGTTGTTACAGACCTTTGATAAAATGCTTATTAGTAACCATTAAAAAAACAAGGCCCCCAGGCCTATTACTTCAGCACATGGTAGGCCGAGGCAGGAGAATTTTGAGTTCCAGCCTAGGCTTAACAGCAACTTCCAGGTCAGCCTTGGCTCTAAGTAGACTGTGTCTCAAATAATAGTAATACAATAATGATGTCTCCCTTCCAGTGTTATATGAATACAGTGAGCTCAAAATCCCCATGGTGGAAAAATATGGATACACTTTTCTTAGCACCCTACTGACTACCCTCCGGGAAACAACTTCACCAACTGATGGAATTCATGGGGTGGGCCGATGCTCATTCCGATTGATGCAGTTTGAAAACAAGGCATTCACAGTGTAGGGATCACCCAGCAGAGTGGTGGGATGTCTAACCCGTCTCCAGGTCTAGGTCCATCATACTGCAAAGAAATACTTTATTCTAACAGGCAGGTGTGCATGGACATAATCTGCTAAGGAGATCAGGAAAGGGATGCCCGAGTCAGTTTTTATTACATTGTTAGAAATGGGCATAGTATGAAGATTGTCCTGAATGATGTTTAATGAGTATGCCTACATAAAGAAATTTGGAGGAGATTTGGGTTTTTGGAAGAAAACAAGCTTCTTTAGTGCAGATTTTGTGCTGAAGTGATGTAACAATATGCTTGTTTGCTAAAGCACTGAGTTGCCTTGCCTAGAGATAATTGTGTTAAGCCATTGCTTTCAGACTGATGGTGGAAAAATTGGCTTCTGGGTCCCTGCACTGTTGCTGGTGAGTAAATGGAGAGAAATTAACCACTTCCCCAGGGCCACGAGGCATGCCTGAAGGCAATACAGGCCCTGTAAAGGATTCTGAGAAACAGCCGAGGTGAGCTAGAGTCGGTTTTCCTTTGGAGCACCATCGTCGCATCGTCAGTGATCCCAGGGCTGATGGCCCAAGGCCATCTCCTAGATGCTGGTCCCTAGTCCAGTGAAGTGAGAGTGAGAGACCAGGACTCCTGCTAGGTAGTAATGCTGGTTTTACAGCTATTCGAAAAGATTTCTCATGTAGAGAAGGCTTGTTTTGCAAGTGATCTTTCCATCTCTGTCCCCCACCATGTACCTGCTGACACTTTTAGTTTGCCTGCAGTTCACCCTTTGTCACTCATAACCAGGCTGTATGTCCCCATCCTTGCCCCTGTTACTCACGCACAGCTTGTCAGAGCCCTTAGTGCATGCTCCCTCTGTCCTGCATCCTGCCTGTCTATTGAACAGTACCCGAGCTTAGGGCTGTTTCCCCTGCATGGATTAGCCTTACATGTCCACAGCAGTTGTACTCTGCTGGGTGATTTGGTGCCCAGTTGGTTAGGTTTCTCCACCTCCCAGCTTAATGTCCTCTGCGGATTTCATTAGTGAGTTGTTTACTCCTTTTCTGGTCCATGAATAGAACCCCTCAACAAGAAAGGCTTTGGTGTTGACCCCAAGTCTCTCACAACATGGACTGTCTTTTGTTTATCATTCCTTCAGCCACTTTTTAATCTTCAGTGATTGTGTACTGAACCAAGCCAATTTGAATTAATTTCCCAAGGAAATTTTCTTGAGCTACTATAGCTAAGGCTTTAGCAAAGGCCAAATTAGTAACATCTGCTGCATTCCTGTCAGTCATTCGTGCTGAAGCTCCTCAGGTCGGCACAAGGCTGGGCTTGTGATTAGTCTCTCCCTACAATGGTGTCGACCACCACAGGTTTCCCAGCCCTGACCTTGGTTACCTGCGTTTCTCTGTTTATCACTGCTCCGATCGCCAGCGCCCAGCTGTGCTCTTCCCTTGACTTTGCTCTCCAGTGCACTGCTTGGCTATTAATCCTTTTAGAGAAACCTTGTAAGCCTTGGTAAAAGGGCAGCCTGTTCAGTTGTCTGACTTCTTGGGTCAGCACAGCTGCCTGCCTAGGAGCTGATGAGCTTTCTCTTAGCTCCGCAGCTCCTACCATCTCGGGTTATCTGATAAGGAGTCGTGAGACTTATGCACTCTCTGGGCGTCCAGGCAAGAGGAAGGGGAAGAACGGATGCTCCTCTGCAGCCAGCCAGCCACCTGTATTCCAGCACATCACTTGCCTGCTTGAAACAAGCTCTCCTTTGCTTTCTCTTCAGCTTGCTGACCCTTCCAGGAGCCTTTATTTAGCTGCCTGTCTGCTTCTGGGCAGCCCCCATAAAGCCTCAGATGCCTGGCCCATCTAGAGAAAGCCACATCTCTTTGTTTAAAGAATAAATAAGCCTGTTAATTCCCAAAAGCAGCCTTCTTTCTAGCTCAGGTGTCCGTCATCAGCCACCTCCTCCCTCATTACCTTGTGTCCTGGCAAGATAAGGTTTTGGCATTTCCTGGGGTTCTCTCAGGCCTTGTTTCTCTCCTAGGCTCCATTGAGAAGCCCTTGATTTTTGTTCCAGGGTCTGACAGATCCAAGTTGCTTGTCCTTGGAATTTAGGTCCACCTGACCCATGGTTCACCGTGACACCCCTGAATTTATTTCCTTTGTTTTCCCATGGGCACCTAAGAAGTAGCCCATATCAGGGGTTTGGGGGGGTTGTTTTTGTTTTCGTTTCTTTTGTAAGATTTATTTATTTATTTCATGTACACTGTTGCTGTCTTTAGACACACCAGAAGAGGGCATCGGATCCCATTACAGATGGCTGTGAGCCACCATGTATGTGGTTGCTGGGAATTGAACTCTGGAAGAGTAGTCAGCGCTCTTAACCACCGGGCCATCTCTCTAGCCCCCAAATCAGTTCTTATCTGCATGGTTCAAATGCTTAGTCCCAGGTTGGTTTGCTGTGCTAGTTTGCTTGGTTTGCTCTAGCTAGTAGTTGCTATAACACATCCAGTTTGATTTTAGAAAGGCCAACATGAAATTTTCATCCCTTGGTAGACTCCACTACTGTGGGCTTTTCTTGTTGGCATTGTAACCTGGGCTTCAGACTCCCCCAGGGAAGCCGAAGGCCAGCCTACTCGCCTATAGATGGGCCACCACACCTCCCCTCCCACTGGCCTTCTGTTGGACTTGTTGAAGTAAAGTTTGGAGTCTGAGCCAAGCCTGGCTGGTGCCCTGCTTTCTGTGTACAGATGGGGAAGGACCTTCATATGTGGTCTCTCCTGTAGTATCCAACTCTGTTTAGGACTATAATGTCCCACACTGTAACATACCTGTAGCCCCAGCAGCTGCCTGTCTAAAGCAAGAGGAGTGGGAGTTCAAAGCCAGCCTGGTCTACACACTAAGACCCTAGCTCACAAAATAAATAACAGCTAAATACAAAGCTTGGTTTCTTTTTAAACGTCTCACTATGGAGTCCTGGCTGATCTGGAACTCATTGTGTTGACCAGGCTGGTTTCAAATTCACACACATCTGCCCACTGCTGTCTTTAAGATGCAGAGACTGAAGGGTATGCACTACTATCTATACAAGGCTTTACAATGTTCCATTTTAATTATTCTGGAATCTCTTAAAATTTGTAGCTTATTGCAAAAAACCACTGAAGTTGGGGCTTTACTCATTTAAGGCACTTTTTCATCTTAAATTTTGTTATTTCAGGGTAGGATTTATATATTTGAAAAGAAATTGATAGCCCAGCTTGACTAGAAAACATCTGTCCTGAGTATTCTAGCACCTGAGCAGATTTAAATGAGTTTAAATTCATTCTGGACATATGAAATGAAGTTAGTGTCATCCCGAGAGAAAAAGGCAGGCATTCTCTTTCCTTTTCTTCGTTTCTTTGTGGCCCACTGCAAGCTTGGCAAACTGGTGCTGCCGTTCGTCTCCGAGAGGCAACCACAAGCCTGCCCTCCTCTGCATTGCATAGCTCCCTCAAGAACTCATTTTTCTGATTGAGCAAACTCTCTCTTTAGAACAACAAAAAACAAGTGCTCCTGCCTTGCTGAGTTCTGTGTCTCCAGTCTCTTAAGCCCCACAGGCATCAGCCTCTCGCTTTTTTCAGTGTGATTGGCAGTACTTCCATTGTCGGCTTCTCTGCCTGGAACTCTAGGAAACTGCACTAGCATTCTCTCCAAGTCTGATCAAAGGCTGTGTGCTTGTTGATGACTCTTGTGGATTTTGCTAAGCCAATATCACTGAGCATTTTTATAATGGATACAGCTCTCATCAGGTGACTCCTGCTGAGTTAGGGGTCATGTTGGTCTTGCTGGTATCCATGCATTGGTAGCTATCACTTAGTGGATACATATTTTAAGTCTCCTGAAGTGTTTTCAGGGCCACTGGGAGAGAGATGCCCTTGTTCTACATACGCTCAGTCAGGCTGCTCTCCTAGGATTCTCACATAGTAGGACATTTTCTGTAAACTGTCAAGGAATAAGGAAAACAAAAAGAAAAGAAATGTTGACGCCTTCCATGCTGTATCTTCAGTTGGCCTGGCATCTGTTTGCTGGATTCACAAACAGAACAGAAGGATGCACCTTGTGGCTCAGAGATAGAGCCTATATCTAGGATGCACACCATGGCCAAAAGCAACTTGGAGAGGAAAGGCTTTATTGGCCTATACTTCCAAATCATAGTCCATCATTAGAGGAAGTCAGGACCAGTCCTCAGCAGCATAAAACCAGCAAAACAGGCAGTGTGATGCACCAGAGGGTTAAACTCTTACTGGGCCAGCTTGAAGACCTGAATTGAGAACTTGGAATCCAAATGTTAAAATCCTGGTGTGATGGAGACATCTGTAATCCCAGCACTCCTGCCCGAAATGGAGGATGGAAACAGGAGAATCACCCAAAACCACAGGCCACTGAGCCTGGAGTGTGTAACTATGCCACACAGAAGCAGGAAATGAATGCCCTGCCACAACAGAGCAAAAAAGCACCTTCCCCAAGGGCTGGCCTCTGATCCTCCCTCTGCCCCCACCACACACACAAAGTAAATAAGTAATAGCAACGTAACACATTATGACCTAGTAAATGAGAAAACCAAGTGTACTTGTATGACATATTTACAGTTTGTTAAAGATCTTGAGCTGAAAAAGCAGCAAGTTTCATCACTGTATACTGTGGAATTTCAATGTGTGTTTCCTGCACATTTGAATGTGTGTTCCCTACAAATATTTGAGTACTTTGAAATGTTAGAATCGCTATGTTCTATCACAAGTTGCCTTAGTTAGGGTTTCTGTTGCTGCAACAAAAACATCATGACCAAAAAGCAAGTTCAAGAGGAATGGGTTTATTGGGCTTACACTTACAAATCATAGTCCATCATTGGAGGACGTTATGACAAGAACTCAAGCAGGACTGGGACTTGGAGGCAGGAGGGGATGCAGAAGCCATACTGACTGGCTTGCTTCCCCTGGCTTGCTCAGCCTACTTTCTTATAGCCCAGGATGACCAGCCCAGGTATGGTACCACCCACAATGTGCTGGGCCCACGTCCATTGATCATTAATTGAGAAAATGCCGTACAACTGTATCTCCATAAGGCTTTTCATCAACTGATTAGGCTCCTTTTTCTGTGATGGCTCTAGCTTGTGTCTAGTTGACACACAGAACCAGCCAGCACACAGGTATAGAAGACATGGGTTTATCCAAACTCCTAGAAAGCAGATCTTGCTGTTAGGAGCAATTGTTTCAGCTCTGTTTTATTTTGCATGCAATGGTTTAGCATCCATTTCTACTCTTCTCTTCTCTCTCTCTCTCTCTCTCTCTCTCTCTCTCTCTCTCTCTCTCTCTCTCTCTCTCTCTCTCTCTCTCTCTCTCTCTCTCTCTCTGGTCACAGGCATTGGGAATAGTAGTGGTGAACAAAAAAAGAGAATAGATTGAACTCTTTACAAAGCATGCAGTCCTAGAAGGATGGGCATTAAATAATTAAATATCTAGAGTGGTACCTCTAGATATTATTTATTTCCTATTTCTTTGCCTTTCTCGCCTGTTTTCTTAGCTCTTCCTTTTTTATCCTACTTATTATTAACACTGCTTGCCTTACATCTTTTTCTATTCCATCTCTCACTTCTATTAAATTTTCCCATGAGAGTGTCTCCTTGAAATTCGCCATTTTTGTTCAGCCTCTGTTCTTCCCTTCTTAGTAGTTTAATGGTACAGCTTTTTTTAAAAAAAAAAAAAAAAAAAAGCACAAGATTTCTCACTTTGAATCTAATGACCTCAACAAGTAAAAATTCTCTTTGGATAAAGTGGAGTTAAGCGGTGTTAAAAACAGCTTTTCTCTTCCCTAATTATTCTACAGTCTCTACAACACCAAGCTACTTCTGGCTTTTCGCTTGAGCATTCTAGGAAGCAGAAGTAGATGAATGCTTATCTGGCCAGGTGTATTACCTCATGCCAGAGCAGGTTGGAAACCAGCATTGGGGAATGGAAAATGGCGTTTCTCTGATACAGCCTTCTGGCTTCCTTTCTTTTTAATTCTGAAGATGGCATCCCCCCACCTTATTTTTGGATTGCAGTTTGGTGTTACAGTCATGAGTTTGCTAATTGGCTTCAACACATGGTGGGGATTTAGGGGAGGGGTTCAGTGTTGGGGAGTAGGATAGATCGGCTATTGCAAGTGGATATGATAACAGGAAAATGCATTAAAAGAGCTGGTGTGGGGAAGTGATTTGAAGACACAGCTGAGTGTGGGGAAATTTAGCTTTTTCCCTTTCTTCAGAAAAGATGATGCACTCAACATCCAAATAGCAGTAATCAATCTGCATTTAAGGCAGCACAAATGGCCACTTCTGGAGAGCTGTATAATGCCGCCATTTCCAGTGAGTTTTCTCCTTTAGGATATTAAGAGGATCTGCTCACTCCCTCCATCCTCTTTCCTCCTTCCCCTCCCCTGGTTGTGATGTAAGCTGGGAGAGCTCACTGGCGACCAAGGGGAATGGGCTAAGCTGGAGCCCATTCACTGTGTGCTCCCCTGGGCGCCAGGTTTRTAGAGAGTTCCACCAGTGATGGTCAGATAATAAGCTGCTAATAAGTACATTTACATATTATTTCCTGCAGTCATCAATCTGTGCTGATTTTATTCCTTCAGAGGACATAGTTCCAGACTTGCCTTTCTAGACCATCTGATCATGGTCACTATTCAGTGCATGCAGCTGGTCCATGCATAGAGCTTGTGCATTGTTTGCCTTCTTACTGTCTTCTGACCTAACTTCTTGGTCCTTCCAGAACAAAGCATTTGAAGACCAACATATAGTGAATATGATATTAATCTGAAATCAACTGTAACAGTGAAGTGATAACTGATTGAGGAGCACAGCTGTAAACAACTCCTAACCACTGTAAAGCAAATCCCATTATGTGACCTTTTATGGCAGATTTAATCTTCATTACTTTAGCAATTGTAACCATGGTTATAAGCAAAGAGAACAAGCATGAAGCAGACAACCTTAAATTTCTCTGCAGGCTTGACTTTTTTCTTGCTCTTGACTCTGGTCTCCTTCACACACAGTTGCTGGCTTTGTAGTTCTATTGCTTCTGAGTAGCCACTACCTGACTGATGTGGAAATAATCAGGATGCCATGATGCTCGCTTGATTGAGGCCCTCTGCAGTGGCAGGTGCCAGAGCGGTTCTGCGAGCCGAGATTGTATTAGGTATATCCCTAGCCTGCTTGGTTATAATCCTTCCGAAATCTCTTGGAAGGCTGATAATTTGAGTAATTAAACACTGATCCATCAATGGACAGTTTTATAGCTGCTTGAGAATCCACTTCATCGCTTTCTTTCATTTGCCAGCATCTTTGCTTCTCCACTTCTAGTAGCCTCCCTCGTGCATTTCTCTTTTATCTTAAGCTGCGCTGTTCCCCTCCTGCTTTGGACCCAGAAATTGAGAAGGATTACTTCCCATTCCTCCTGCTTTTGCATCAAGTTCAGAAAGCTGAATCTCCAGAGGATGCCTCCAGTTCAAGTCAGCATTGCTTACATTGGAAAGGCATTTTCTAAAAAACCTGCGCTAAATACGTGTGGCTTCTCACTCAACTCAAAAGACACATTGCATTTTTCTATAACAGGCCTGGTGAGATGACTCAGTGGGTAAAGATGCTTGCTACCACGGCTGAGCGGCTGAATTTGATTCCCTGGGGCCCACATATTGGAAAAAAGGAACAGAACTAGTGGTCAATTTCCCTGCATAATAAAGTAATGTAGACAATTCTGTAACTGTCTTATGTCTGTCCCATATCAAGTTTATTGTGGTAAATTCAATAATTGAAAATATAGATTAGACAAATAAATAAATAATTGCAAAAGCAAAGATRCATGTGAAGAGTGCGCTGCATGTTAGAATGGCCTCAGTGGAGAGTCTCCACCACAGTGTCCGTGGGGGCCAGCGTGTCCATCTGGCTTACCCTGGAAGTGAGCAGCAAAAAAACCAAAACAAGTATGTCTTCCTCTGTGCAATAGCAGTGGTGCCATGCCTCTGAACTTAGGACATAATTCACAAACCGCCCACCAGTTTATTTAAAAGTTGTTCCTTATAGCATTATTTAGAATAATGTAAGTATCCCATTTATAGAAATATCTAGTAATCAGGGATTGATTAAATGGATCCATATGGTGGACTTACTGTTGAATCATTAAAAATGAAATAAAGAAATCAAGGACACAGGGAAGTGTTCATTTAGCCATTTATTACTAGAAAAAAAATGGTAAGGCCACGAAACTTTATCCTCAGTGGTACCATTGTTTTAAATGTATAAGTGGGAAGATATCTGTGTTGGCACTTAGAAAACAGTAAGAACTTTTATATTAGAATAGAATTATGAGTCATTGTTTCCTTGTTTTAATGATGGACTTTGTAAGTCAAGATCGAGAAAACTATAGAAGCAGCAACTCTAAGGCGATTTTAAAAGTCKGCTTCCTTGGCCCTTTTTTATTCCTGATAATCATGCATTTCTTCCTAATACCAGCATTCCTGTGGTCCTGATGTGAGACCAGTAGCATTTGCTTACCTGCGACAACTGCTCCCTCCCTCTGCTGTGAGCTCMTCCCTCCTCCTCCTCCTTTGCCATCACTGCTCACCGTTGTCATGGCTCACACAATAGCGTGTGCCTTCATCTCTATCTTATATTCATTTTAGATGAGAGGATGACCCGGAGTTCTTTGTTATTTGCTTCACTGCCTCATAATACCTACTGACTCATTAGTGCACCCACCTCCCTAGACCGGAGCACTCTGTTTCCTCATTCCCAGGCTGTGTGCTCTGCCTTGGTGCTGTCCTTCTTATCAGCAATGCTCACTTTGGAAAGCGCAGCTGCGTAGTCTCAGTCGCTCCCCACACCTGCCCTTCTGCACCTGCGTCTGTTCTGGGCCTCATTTTCTGAGTAGCAGAACCCTGTGCTTTCTCCAGCTGCCTGGGAACCAGTAGAGACCAGAGGAATTGTTTACTGCAACTGTGTTTGGCTCATGCCGAAGCACYGTATTCATCAGCGTGGCCCAAGACCATGAGCAGTGTTGGAGAGAGCACTTCTCCTCTCATTGTTCTGATTTGTAACCTTTTTGTTGAGATTATCTTCACTTTTTCTAAGTCATCTGTCATAGCTATCATCACAGTCAAGTAGTTCTGTGTATTGTTTACAGTGGTCGGAGCTCTGTGCCTCCGCCGTCGGGCAGAGTTCTGCTCATCCAGAGCCCTGGGCTGTGAGGGAGATGAATTCTTGGTACGCTGCCCTAGAGCTTGGATCATGACACGGTGCTTCCAGGGGAACCGGCAAGCATCAAATAGTTGCCTTTCAGTAACTTTGGCAATATCCATGTCTCTAATGCGAAGTATTTTCAACATTCTACAATGGCATTTATTTCTCATTTTTACAAGGCACACTTTAACTGAACTAGATGGCCTTGTGCTCATGTAATAATGAAAGCACAGATCTGTGTTAAATGCTATAATAGACATTAAGAATATTATCCTAACTAATCTTCAAAGAGACTGCAGTTTAACTGTAGAAAGGAAGACTAGAACTTGAAGCAATGCAGATTGGACCGTTGCTGTTTATACATCCACACTGACTAAACGGAAACACACAGATACGCACAGGCACAGGGTCACAGACACTATTTGTGTGTGTAATTTCACTACCATTTCAGAGGTATTCATAGATTCTTCCTGAATATAAAATACAGTTCCCCCACAAACCCAGCTTTATCCTTAGAATTACAGATATAGTAGCATTTTTTCTTTTTTTTTAAAAGCAGGATTTTTTTTTGTTTGTTTGTATTTTCATTGTAATTTGTAGCATAGTTTTTATGTAGTCCAAGCTGACCTCAGACTTGCTACACAGCCAAGGATGGCTTCGAACTCCTGCTGCCACCTCCCAAATGGTAAAATTATATGCATGAGTCATCCTGCCTAGCTGAAACATGTTTTTGGTGTGGCGAGACAACGGCTGCAGATATCTATTTATATGTGTGTACACGTGCACGGGCTACCTTCTGAAGGCAGAAGAAGTGGTTGGATCTGCTGGAGCTAGAGTTACAGGTTGTTTTGAGCCAACTGACTTAAGTGTTGACAACTGACCTCTGGTCTTCCTCAAGAGCAATAAGCAGTCTTAACCACTGCCGCACCGCCTTGGCTCCCAAGTACACGCTGTTCTTTTCATTTTATAGTGAAGAACCTGGAAGGGAGGGCAGATGAGATGGAAGAGAAGCAAAGCTCTAAGGAAATATGTCTAATTCAAAACATATGTAGAGTGTACCAGTGTTGTGTTTTATGAGAGAGAGAGAGAGAGAGAGAGAGAGAGAGAGAGAGAGAGAGAGAGAACAAAAAGAATATGTTTTGTAGAGTGCAGGCAGGTGTGGTGGAATGGGGGGCCGGACCTCGGTGTGCCCAAGCTGAGGCATCCCTTCCCCTGAGGTACCAGCCATATGATGGGTTTAGTATAGAGTAGAGTTTATTTAGGGCATGAGAAGGGATGTGAAGGGAGTAGAGGCAGAGATGCAGGGGTGGGGTGGAGGAGAGCAGAGGCCAGCCAGGAACACATGGAGAGAGGGAGAAAGGTTAGGGAGTCAGGGAACATAAGAGGGCATGGAGGGGCAAACTAGCCCTTTTACAGTGAGCCAGGCCTACCTAGCTTTTGCCAGGTAACTGTTGACTAGAGCCTAGAGGAAATGCTAGCACAGMGTACATAAGAAAGAAATGGACTTAGTTCTGATAACGGCTGTGGTTTTGAAACCAGAGGAAAATATAAATTGGGACCACATGGTAGATACTTATTAAAGTAAATTGTAAGAAATAGAAATGAGTACACCACTTCCCTAGCATGCATGACTCCTAGATTTAGTTGCTACTGCCATCATCACTGTCATCAACAGAGTTTCCATTCACTGTCTTTTGGGGACCTAAGTGGGGGAATGAAATGGTGAAGTAGAAGTCATGGTGGTAATATGCAGTAAGGAATCAGTAAACAGCAACAAAAATGGCTGATAAATTTATTTTAAATTTTTGTGTGGTTATCTTGGGCTATACTCTGAATCCAGAGAGTTGTAAAAGGACAAAATGAACACCGTGAAGAAAGAAGAAAGTGCTGCCTGTAGTGGATGAAACAAGCAGAACTGAGGGCATCTTGTTATCCGGTGACCAGAGATAGAAGACAGGGCCGAGACCGTCAGAGGTCTTGACCATAGTCCCCACTACTGGTCCTCTGTCATATGCAGGTTTCGCTTTCCATTAGAATATTGTCGCTTTTTTGTTTGGTTGGTTGGTTGGTTTGGTTTGGTTTTTTGGATTTGGTTTTTCAAGACAGGGTTTCTCTGTGTAGCCCTGGCTGTCCTAGAACTCACTCTGTAGACCAGGCTGGCCTCGAACTCAGAAATCCGCCTGCCTCTGCCTCCCAGAGTGCTGGGATTACAGGCGCGCGCCACCACCTAGACTATTGTCTTTAGATCTTTTTATGTGTGACAGCAGCCTCTCTACGAATCTACAGAAATGCTACTGCTCTCTAGGAAAATTCAGTAGTGTTTTGTCCCCCAGATGATTAATAGATATTCCTAGTATTCTTGCTGAAGCTCCTATGTATACCTAAAGTAAGAATTCATCGTGTGGCAGTTATCTGATTTCAAGAAATACTTGTTTAGTGAAAAATTTGTAAATTAACAAAATGTTTGGTAATATAGCAATTAATTTAGGATTGGACTGTTAATTGGCCCAGTTTAGAATAATTATGTAGTACCAACTTTTGCCTTAGTGAATGCTCATTCTTGGAAATTGTTAGTGTGCACTGTAGCACACAAAGCCTCGGCTTGGTTCCTGTGCATTGAAGGCRAATAAAGTCCTGTGTCTGGTGTGCCCAGGCACTGTGGCTGATATTAGGGTCACAGCTCTCAGCTGTTTYTGCAAAGGATTTGGTTTTCCTTTGGAGTGGTGGGACGGTAGCACTAATGTGTGTGGAGTCCATATCTTACTGTCCCACGGAGACCATTCCAGTGACCTGCATGGGAATTATCTTCTACATTGTAGAACTAAACAGGCTGACCAGGCCAGGGAGAACCCTAGAAAGCTGTTTTCATCCTTCTGCTCACCCCTCTCTTGTATCTGGCCATCCACCAACTCTTTCTGGCCAGTGGCAGCTTTTGTCCATTCTTGACGCTGCTGACTTTTCTGGCTTCGTACTGTTGCATCTCAGAGAATAAAGCTTCGGAGAGGAACCGGCTGCGTTCCGTGGTCTCAGTACCAGCTTTCCATGGTGCGGCTGTAGCTGTTAAGGGGAAGCAGCAGAACTTCAGAAGACAAGAACTTCACTCCTTGCCTAAGGAAAGGGGTATAGAGTGGTGCTTATAGCCTGTGGGGCAGTGTCACGGTGCCCTGTGGCACTCAGGTATTTGTGACCCATGTACTGTCAGTATCCAATACATAGTAGTCCCGGAGATAACTAGGGAGAGCAACACTGAGACATGCCATTGGGACAGCACACATGGCTTTTAGCCAAGCATGGCTCTTCTTGACTTCTTATATGCAATGTCCTGTAGTTGGTCCTGGTGTGTGTTCTTATAGACATGAAGTAAGGGTGTTTACAGCTTGGCAAAGAATGTAGGTTTGGCCCTAACTCAGACCAGTCCCCACAGATTCGCAAATCTCTCTTGCTTTATGCTTGAGGTCCCGTGTACTTCCTGGATGACACCTACTGTGAATTGTCATTTTCTTTTTCAGTGTTAAAAGCTAACAAAGGGAACAATTTTAGGGTTGTTCAATTGTGTGTGTGTGTGTGTGTGTTATCATGTTGACCAGGTTAGTCTTGAGCTCCTGGGCTTCGCCTCCCTGGTAGATGGATGAAGCAGCCCGTCTCTGATACTACAAATGAAGAGGAATCTGGGAATTTGGTGTTCTACCTCAAAAGGTTCTTGCTTCAATGGATGCATAATATGATGCTGTTATTGGTCTTTGGTGTTAGTAAAAATATTCATATGAATTATAATTATAAACCCTAACACTAACCCTAACCCTAACCCTATGCTGTCAACTTTGGGAAAAAATTTCAATTTACTATCTTAGTTGACACCAAACAGAAAATGACAACCATATTGGTCTGGAAACATTTAGCTTGAGTTTTTTTCTGTTTGTGCAGGGATAGCACTTACTGCAGTAAGTGTATATGGTCTTGTATTGGCTTGATTACAGAAAGTAATATGCTCTAAATAATGAGAAGCAGGCCCAGTGTTACTGTATACCGTCACTGTTAGCTTTTTAACGAGCTAAAGTTGATGTCATTCAACTGTCGTAGCTTAAGTATAAGCCAGCCTATCTGAAGATGTTCAGTATGAACGCCTGGATGCAGGGCAGTGCCTGAGACTCACTTCTAGGAACAGAGCGGGATCGCGTTGTTAGGACTTGGCCTTAAAGAACTGTCTTGTTTTCAGTGTTACTTGTACAGTGTTGTTCACATTTTCTGTTTTCACTTTGGTAGCTGCATGTCTCTCCTGGTTAAGTCCCAGGTCTAGGACCACATAAAGAAATCATCATTGGAGCTTACTCTATACCTCACTACTTTTTGCCTGGCTTTCTAATTTACTTTTCAAGCCCTTTGTGGTTTTTTTCTTCATATGTCTGAGTTGTTTTCTAGTCCAGGAAAGTCTACCAGTTCAGCAGCCCTTTAACATGAGCCTGCTTGCTTAGAGGGCATGTTTGTTTATTTTGATGGTTCTTCAGCCACCTGGTGCCCTGGTGAACGTGGAGAAAGCTCAGAACCCTCACCTTGTCTTACTTCCTAGGGTGAGGAGCGCCTGTGTTGGTTTGCTAGGCCTTCTAATGGCTGATTCCCTGAAATTACAGTGACCAAATCAGGAGTCTGTTGTTGGTAGGAGAGGTTGTGGAAATGGGGCTTTAGGAAATAGAATAGACTCGTTTATGGCCTCTAGTTTCTGTCTAAACCTTCATGTTCTGTTAGTTGCAAATCCTAAGAACTAGGCACAGTCCTTTCGTGGCAGTCAATGCTAGTCAGTGGCCATCAATAGAGTCCTGAAGGGTAACAGACTCATCTGATGGGTCCCACTATCCATTTGCAATTGAATTCAACTGAAGATTAACCTTGAGGAACTTTGAAATGCCTTCTGAGTTGCATGTCAGATCAGTGTGCCTGTGATTCTTTTTTTTTTTTTTTCTTGCTAACTATCTATTATCCTTAGTGTAGAGTAGAAAGTAGACAGTCCATATGACTTCCCAGAGGGGATAAGGGTATACAGTCTAGAGGAATCTAGAAGTTAGTGTGATGGATCTACTGATGAAGGACTGTAGCAACAGGCTTGCTTGCTTTCTCCACCAACTAAAAGATGTCAGTGAAGGAAGAAAGTAGGAAGAAAAATCTTGGGAAGTTCCAATTGGGCCATCATGTAATATGGAGGAAGTTGGATATCTACTCTTGAGTTCTTAGCCTCTTTAATAAAAAAAATAAAAAAAATAAAAAAAAAATTAAGAACAAACTCAGAAATGTAAGAAGAATTTACGAGGGTTTAAAAGAAAAACCACACAGTAGGCAAACTCTGATTCTTGCAGCTGCCTAGAGGAGGTGAGGGGAAAAGTAAGCCTAAGAGATCAGCCCAGTGGCAGGGAGTTGAGCCTTAAAGAAGAATAAGGAAGCTCAAAGCATTAGGGAATTTCAAAGCATACTTGGGCTCTGGACGGTATCCAAGAGCARATGAAAGGAGAAAAGAAAAAAAATAGTTACTTCCTTCTGATTCCGCACTCAGTAGGTCAAACAGACCCTGCCAAGCCAAACCACTTGACACCTCCTAAGGACTACACTAGAGGATGGGAATCCTAGAAAGGGGAAGTACTTTATCCAAGGTGAACCTGCCTCCCTGGGGGTGGTCTGCTACTCAGGTGCTTGACCTGCCCAACTGAATTAAGTCTCGGGAGGAACCGGGCATCTTTCCTAGAGGTAGGTCCCATTCTCTACTATAACATGCTATGACATGTAACCTGAGCTCTGTTCTTTGGGCCCACATGGTAGGATAAGACCTACTTCCCAAGTTGCCATTTGACCTCTGAAGGTGTATATGAGCATAATTTTTTTAAATAGGTTATTTACCCCAAATAGGGAGGATACCCACAAACCACAGAAAGGCATTGCCTAAGTCCTTGTTGGTAAACCTGTTAGGTTATTGGGGTTGTTTACAGGGGCTGTTCAAAAAAGAGCTACACCCCTAGGAATTCCCCTGTGCAGACTTACAGGCACTGTACCACTCTCTCACAGGCGCTATGCCATTCACTCACAGGAAGCTTTAGCACTCACGAGCCCCCTCCCCCCTTAGAAACTATTCTGGTATGGAAACAGCCATACCAGAAAAGGAAAGCTTTGGTCTGGTTTTGAAAATCATTTCAAGTCAGACAGGTAAGTGACAGGTGACCAGGGATGGCAGAAGGGATCGCTCAATGGTCAAAGCACCAGCTGCATGTAAAAAGTGTGGCTAGTCTAAGTGGTACTGAGCAGTGCCTCCCTGACTTGGTTTGTTGAGGTTAGGTTAAAGACTTGTGACACTGACAATGACCACTTTAGAGGTACTGCCACCACTTGAGTACAAGCCCAGGGAGGAAGTGTGACCAAGCGTGCATGCGTACCTCTGGTCCTGGTCTACCAACTTTCTGTAGAACCCAGAGACCCTACAAAGGCTAGAGTGGGGACCTCTCTGGACCTTTATTGTCCTGAGGTCTGAAGCTAACAGTAGCCACATGGACCTTTTCTAGTAGTGGAAGGGCTTAATAGCTTAACCAACCAGCTGTGTACCAAGGCTCTTCTGTATCACCAGTGACTATGCCCAGTAGTGCTGGGTAGTTGAGAGGTGAGAGATTGGTACCAACCAACTCATGGTCAAATATGTGAATTCAAGTTACCTGTGTAGTCCTGTTGTTGCCACCCCACAGCTAATTGGAATGAAGCTTAATATCGGATATATAGTACTCTCTAATTGTCCCACCCCATGGCATTTCTGTACAATATTGCTTCATTCCAGGCAATTTATCTTTTTTTACCTGGGAGAAACTTATTTCCATTAGAATTGGAACACTAGCAACATATTTTGCATTTAAAATGTTTCATGTGATTAAGCACTGAAACATTATTACTTATGCTTCTTAGGAGTGTGAGCTTCCAACGATTCTTCCTTTGTGCCCAGAACAATGCCTTTAATTTGGAAACAAGTAAGGGAGTTCTCTGATTACCAGGCACACAGTTAGCTGGGACTGGCAGCCAAGTACGGGCAACTGGGCTGGACAGAAGAGCAGCTTAGACTCTCCCCTTCAGCTACTGCTCCTCACAGTCTGGCTGCTCAGTGGTGTACACCGGGGCTTGTGCAGCTCATCCCATGCCAACAGTCTGTGTTCTTTCCCCACACCTTCAGCCCCAGACTCTTCCCTGGTATGGCTTTTATCTTAATGGGTTTTTCTCTTCTGCCCTTACAGAGCTATTAAGAATGGCAAAGGATTGCACAGCAAGAAGGAAGTGCCCATCCACCGAGTTGCAGACATTTCTGGGGTGAGTTGTGGCCTTGAGTCCAACTGTGGGCTCAGCCTCCAAGAGCCTGTGTGTTTCTTAGTCACTAAAGGACACTGCTTATCTTTTCTATAGCTCTGTGCTTTTCAGAGTATGTTTAAGGCATGTGTAGTAATTCTGGTTTACATTGTGGAAAAGGGTAATTTAAAGCCCCCATCCCGTTTCTTTACCTGAGCTGTCTCTATATTGCTTCTTCGTTATTAACTGTTAGGAATTTGGAAGTTACTTTATACTTCCTCATTGTACTGAAGTAAAATTAGCTCTTTGGGTTTATTAATACCTATTTTATAATGTGAATGAGAAGTCTTCATGTTAAAAGGTCAAGTGTAGGTTATAGAGAAAGTCTAAGAATTACTTGTGACTTCTTAATGAGTTCTTTGCAGCTTGTCTATTCTGGAACAGAGTGGAGGAATATGTGAACATCCATAGAGATAATAAATAAAGACAATATATAGAAGAATCAGTGACAAATAATTCTGAGCTCCCAGCAGGCTCTGTTCCTAGCAACATTTTGCAGTAAAGACTTGCCCTTGCTAAGATCTCTTCTGACTGAGCAGTGTCCTGCTCGCTGAGGATTTCTTGTAGAATACTTTGTTACTGTCTACTATGTGTAGGAACTGATCTAGGTACTGTGAATATAACAATGGAGAGAGAGACAGAGACAGACTCTACATTCAAGTGAGAAAGAAAAAACAGAGCCAGCCGTCTTCTATGAAGAGAAGCACTGCCAGCTAAGAGGCGACAAATGATGCCAGTGTTGACTTCACTCTGGTGACCAGGAAAGGCACCCAGGATGCACGGTCCTTTTCAACTCCTGCAGGAAAGCCAAGCAGGAGATTGATGTGTACCATAGATGAGGAGGACGACATTCTATCAGGAACTAAGGAGAAAGGACCTGTGATTCTGACCACAGACACACAAGGAATGTGCCTAGGACCTCAAAATGACAATACCAGTGTAAACAAATTCTTCTTGCTCAGCCTGGACCCAAGCAGGGCAGAACTGGAGTGCAATGCCTTCTCCTTATGCCACGTTTACAGGCCTGCTCACAGCTTTTCCTCTTGTTCCTATTGTAGCTTATGAAAATCTGKCTGGCTGGATCTCCCATGTATGGGTGCCCTCATACCCTGTTAGAAACAATCGGACGTCAGTGAGCTTTTCTTTAAATATAGCTCGTTAGCCTAGGCGGCAGATTAAACAGGGTTGCCTACTACCCCTGAGCCTAAGAGTCAGCCTCAAGGTTGGGGTCTCTTGTACTTAGGTGAGATGCAGTGATACACGTGTTTTTGTGGCTTAGAATCTTGAGAAGAAGAAACTTCCTGATAATGTCTGTTCAGTCTTAATGTCTGCAGTGCATCTGCTCAGGCTATTGTTGCCAGGGATGATGTGTCCAGCATGTGGCTATTCATCCTGTTTTCTCTGTGGCTTAGCCTGCTGGGTTATTCTGGCATACATGTTATTAATTTCTATAGGTGTATGCTCTGGTATTCTCAACAATATTTTCCTTAATGTTCTTTTGCTGAAGAGGTTGATATAATCATGAGGCAATTTGGGAGACTGTTCAGCTCCAAGGAAAGAAAATTTGTAAAACACAATGGAGGCTCCTCTACAAGTGGACCATCTGCCTATGGAARTGTTTATGTAAAGCTGACACTCTAAGACCTTTCCAGAGCTCGGTGAAATCTTGGGAAACCATGTCATTTAAAATTGAAAACAAATTTTAAACAAATTAGTAACACACACTAGTATGAGCTGTACCGAGCCCCCCCCCCAAACACACACACACACACACACACACACACACACACACAAATAAACAAAAGACTTACTTGAGGCTGGGTTCTCCTGGTGGCCCAAGGTCACACTTGGCTCTCAGTTTGCTGTGGCAGTGACATCCTAAGGAAACTAGTAAGGCAGAGGTGTGCGGCCAGCCCTGGTTTCTCTTAGGACCCCAGAGGACTGGGTCAGGAAATCTTTAGTGCTGCCTCTCCCTCTTAGGGCCCCTGCTGCTTCCTGGTGTTTCTTAACCCATTAGTTGTTATTATAGATATCAGTGGTGCTTGTGCAAACTTGCCTTCATTTTTATCATAATCATGATTAATATTATTATTCCTAACCTACCAACTTACCCTTAAACTGTGGCTCATTTTTGTACCTCTTTTTATTCTCTTTTTTGTGTGGAAAAAATGGTTTGCTCTTAAGTTATTTAAAAATAAATGCCAGTTGAATGTCCCTCAGTGACCATATAAATAAAAGAGGAAAGCTTGAGCAGGTGGAAGACTGGAAGTGAAAAGCTATTCAATTTAAATAGATGTCAGATATGACCTTGTCTGCCTGGATCACAAATTAGTCAGCTAAGACTGTAATTTTTTTTGTGCCCTGTGTAATAGAAGAGGTTTGTCTTCCCCTTCTCACCTCCCTGTCCCTCCATCACAGTGTTAAGTGTGAGTATGGGCTGGGTGCCCTTGTGCCATTTAAGTGAGATGTATGGGTTTTCTGCTCCCTAGAGCATGCTGGCAATTTTGCTGTCTGAGGGACAGGTAGGCATGTAGGGTCATGGGCAAGCAGTGTGCAGCTGATGGAAAATAGACCCCTGAGTAATGACAGTGTAATGTACACTTATATAATAGCTTCATAAAAGAATCTTAATCTCTTTTAAATTTTTAGCTGTGTCCCCCCATTGCCCCATACTGACTCTCCCTACAGTTTCAGGTCATGATAAATGGAAGATTTTGTTGAGCTGACAGTGTATGCACTATGATGCCAAAATAATTTACTGAGAACTGTTATTTCTGCATAATTCTTCTCTCTATTCTCCTCCCACTACAATGCATATCTTTGGAGGAAAAAAAAAAGATAGGAATAAGTACACACTCTGTCTCCTAAAGGCACTCAAGAGATGTTCTCTGCAGAAGATGTCCTGTCCTGACTGTGAGGCAAATAGCCTGTGAGTTTTGTCCAGAGCCTCTCCGTTAGAAGTTAAGTCTGTACCCATTCTTCCTACCTTCTCCTGGGTTTTAGTTGCCCCTATGTCAAGGATAGGATACATTAAAATACTTTCATATGGAGATTAAAATCAAAACAACAACAACAACAAAAAAAAACAAAAAAAAAAAAAAAAAAAACCTGGTATCTTCTTGACTGAATTCCTGGTGGGAAGTAAGATCCAGGCTTGGGAGTGAGAGATGAATGGACTCTTAGGAGGTGAGTCTCTAGCCTGGTGTGTTCTAAGAAGCAGATCTTTGTTTATGAATGGCAGGTATGTTTAGCAGTAAGATAAGTAGATTACCTATGTCATATCAGTTGGACACCTATCTGTTTCTTTTGCAGTTGTTTTCAGGGTGACTTCTAAGGAAGAAAAGGGCTCACTGCTGGGCTAGTAACTTAGGTCCTAAAGAAATGATTGGTGAGCTAGCAGAGGCAAGAGGATCACCCAGTGAGTTCCAGGCCAACCTGGCTACATAGTGAGGCACTGTCTCTTACACAGAAGTGGCAAGCTTCTATATTTTCTCATTTTCTTATTTTCTGTATTTTCCAGGTATAGAGAGTAGACTTTTATGAACATAAACCATTTACTTTTCTGTAATCTGGTTTTCTTTTGGGGCAAGATTCCCTTGAAGTAAATCCAGGCACAAATTTGCCTGGCCTGGTTCTAGATTGCTCTTGGTCTGAGCCAAGTTCTATGATGAGCTGAGCGCTCCATTCAGGCATCTGTACCTCCATTATCAGCGAGTTTAGTTGTTTCCTCGTTATGCCTCTCCTCCTTCCTTTGCTACTATAGTTGGCCTTTGCGTGTCAGTAAAATATACCACTGTTCTTTATCTTAGGTATATTATTGATTTTGCTTTAGCCTGTTCTGCAATAAATACAGTGGGTCTGGAGCATGGCTGTTGTTCTGGTAGATGAGACAAACAAAGTAGKATTCAAAATTGAGAGTGCCAGTTACCCTCTCTTCTAGGGCAGCCAGTGCTGTGAGTACACTTTGCTTCCTCCCCCTCTGTCTCTTCCTCTCCCACCTGCTCCTTAGGAGTTATAATGAGTCGGGGGTGTGTATTTGAGACTTCCTCTCCTGTTATCTCTGGTCTCTTTGTTATGATGCTTGAGGAATTTTAATGATCATGTATTGTTGATTGCTGACTCAAAGAGTGGTCAGAGCCTGTGCCAAAACCCTCTTCAGTCTTGTTTCTTCTAGCTATACTGCTGGCCTCCTTGTTTGCTGCCCCGAGCTACTTCGCAGTCTAGTCCGTGTTCTCTCAGGCAAGCATGTTGTGTTCCACAACAAAGTTGGAACCGTGGTCAGAAGCTGTGGTGGTGACAATATTAAGGTCTCCTTCCTGGCTTTCTGGTACCTAAGCTTCATTTGACCGCTCAAGTTCTTCCTCTATTAAGAGAAGATACTACTTTCTCTGTTCTCTGTCTTGAAGCGGTTGGCCTGCAGTGTGCAGCTAATTGACTTGGATTCTCCACACACAAAAGCCATGCCCCACAGCTCTGCAGCACTCCTCCGAATCTCTAATGGCAGGAAGACTGCTAGATTAGCAGCCTCTCCCAGTCTACAGAGGTCTGAGGCATTCTGTTTTATTTGTTTTGAAATGGAAGCTCACTGTGTAGCCCAGTGTGGCCTTGGCATCTCCTGCTTCAGCAAGGCYGCTAAGATTATATTCGTGCACTACCATGTGTAGTTTTTCTGTCTTTACTGTTTCCTTGATCTTTTTCCTTTTTTTCCCTTCTACTTTCTCTTTCATTTCCCTTCCTCTAACCCTGCCCCCACTATCTCTATAGAAAAGTTGGCTATCATCAAGAAGACATTGATTGTGTCAGAAAGTCGGAGTTAGTCAGTTGCCCTCACACTCATGGTGGAGGGCAGTGTTCTATTGGTTTGATAGAGGAAGAAGGTTCACTTCTAGAGCCCATGAGTCCTGAGGGACTAATCCCCCCCACACACACCCCTTAATTTGGTTCCCAAGAATTGCAGGAACATCAGTCTTCCAAATAAATCAGAAAGCATTTACGGTTTCCATGAGAACTTTCCCAGGATTATGTTTCAGCATTGATACAGTCAGTGGTGGTTGTGTTTAAGTACTTCTTAGAGAGTTTTAATACATTTTTTTGACTGAGTTGTATTTCTTTTGTGTTCTTTGTACAATGTAGGGCACCAAATTTAGGACATGGTCTCTGGCTTTTATTTAGTTTTGAGTATCAGGAAAATTGTTCAAGACTTTGAAATAAGGAGGAAGATTACTGAGTGTACTTTCTATAGGATGCTGGACAGAGCCTTATAAGCTGTTTTGTGGTGATGCAATTCTGTGAGTTTTGCTTTGCGGATTTTCCTGGTCTGTTTTGCACCTTTGTAACTTGAGAAGATGGCTTGTTAGGGGCCGATCGTGGTGCGTGTTAAGTCCTGAAGATGTGTCCTTTAGAGATACAGCTGATCTCTGCTGTGAGAGAAATGTGTTCAGATTTGACATTTTCACTCTATATTTTCATAAAGTAAGACTTAGAACATTTTCTTCAGCATGCCTAGTGACCTATATATGACTGCTCCTTACTTTCCTCTCAATCTTTCCCTCATCAATAAATGGGTTAAAATGAAACTTTATCTGACTTCCTAATGCTTGTTTGGACTGCCATTTTATTCACTGGGAGATTTACCAGGTGGGGAGATTCAAAGACAAGGCCAAATGTTCTGCCACTGAGCTAAGTCTTAGGCCTTGGGATATCTGAATCAGGGTCTTGCTTGGTAGCCCAGGCTGCCTTGAATTATGGCATCCCCTTGCCTCTCTCTTTAGCAATGGAATATATAAGCATGCTCCACTATGCCAGGCGCTCATTGGCTGGCTTTTGTTGGTAGAAAATCCAGATACTGCAGCAGTTAAGATTAGGGATATGCAGCCTGGCCTTTGAAGGCAAGATGCAGTATCTTGACCATTAATTGGTTGTGTCTTGACTCTGCTGTTTAATACCTCTGAAGAAATGCTGGGTTAAGTGACCTGCCTGAAAGGTAGATCACTATTAGAGACAGGACACTTTGTTACCTCATATGAGGAAGACCTTTTCATCCCTGTGTACTTACAAACCTTGATGATCTGTTTCTGCTGTGAATTGTGATAGAGAAAAGTTCTCTGCTACGATTGATAGGTAGATGGGTGGATGGGTGGACAGACGGACAGACAGATGGACTTTTTCTCATGCTCCTTCTGTCTTCTTGTTTAACTGTGACTTTATGTAGGAGTACATGTAGATGAACTCCATAGTGTGGGTCTGTCCAAGTTTGCTATCTTGCAACAACAGCCTAGGAAAGGCTGTAGTTCATCTTGTAGCTTACAGTCGATAGTAAAAGCATGCTATATAGTAAGTAACTAGAGGCAGGAACTGAAGCGGAAACTATAGAGGAATGTCACTTCCTGCCATGCTTCTCGTGGCTCAATCAGCTAGGTGTTTTGTTTTTAATACACCCCCCAGGATAACCTGTCCACGGGTGGCACATTGAACTTATCTCCAGCCCAGCACCCTGTAACTATCATTAATCAAGAAAAGGMCCAGCACAAATTTGTCTGTTGGCAAATCCCTAATAAAGTAATTTTCTCAATTTTTCCTTCTTTGGAGATGGCTCTGGTTTGTGTCATGTTGGCAAGAAACTCACCAGCACAGGGTCCTAGATCCCATTTCAATAAACAAAGCTATAACCTTTCTTTTGTCCAAAGAAAGTAGCAAGGAAATTGAGAGAGTCCAGGGAAGTTTCCCCTGAACCAGATGTTCTTTTCTCCTACGAGAAGCGCTTCCTTCTGCACATGGAGTCTGCTGTCAYGGGTCCATGTTCTTTCTCTCTCCCCTCTTCTCAACACATGGRTATTGCTCTGCGATCTACATCAGGAATCAAGATTGGTTAAGTGAACCCAACGTGGCAAAAGCAAATGAAAGTTAGAGTATTCACGAATGTGCCTGGTTCCTGAGGTGCTGTGTGTGACTGACTGGGTTGTCTGCTGCATCTCTCCCAAGCCCACAGTGATGTGATAAGCCCTGAAGTATCCCTGTGCTGTTCTGGCTCCACTCTGTGCTTTGTCATCGTAACTACTTAGCCCTAGACTGAACCCTTTTTGTCCTGTGGCTATTGCTTATGTAAACATTTCAAAGTAAGTCATTTTACTAACATAGACATTCTGCTTGCTTGTATTTCAAGCCTTTTTTAGCATGTTTCTAAGACTCCCTACAGACTGTGTCTCGCAGAATTTTGGAAACTCTGCAATGTTAACATGTAGATATTCTTGACTTAGAGCTTGGGATACCTCTGAAATGCCCAGTGCTTATGGCTCTCTTCTTCAGGAAGTGGTGTTCTGAGGAGGAAGTTGGAGAATTGGATGTGGAAGGGCCTGAGAGCATAAGCTGGTGTCTAATTTGGAGAAAGACCCGTGCTGTGTGCACTGCTGCAGAGTAAGGGGTGCCTCCCTCACCGCTGGTCAGGCCTGGCTACTTTCTGTTGGGGCGTATTTACCTAACCCACAGTTTAGTGTTCTCATTTAAGGACTTGCCAGCATTCCCTCTTTATCACATCTAGAGGTCAAGTTCTTCTTTTCTGAATGTTGTCTCCACCCCTTAGGACCAGGCTCTCTGCCCCCTTT
>BDUI01000546.1:173370-187338 GCA_002335545.1 Apodemus speciosus | reverse complement strand
ATAACAGAGAACCATGCCTAATTTATCTGCGTAGATTCTTTTGAGCCCATATATAGTACCACAGAACTATGGCAGTAGATTCCCAGTTCTTTCATGAGTAAGCTATCTCCTGGAATACTTGAGGACGACAGTCTACTCATCTAAGATAAGTAGATGACATTGCCTTGAAATGAGCATTTGATGCTATACATCTCAATATTATCCTGAGATTTTTTTAATGTCTTCTTTAAAAAACAAACTCAGGGTTACATTTTTTTTTTTTTTTGTGAAGAAATCTTTGATTATTACCAAATTTGAGTGTGTTGTGCTTCTGTGTTATTGGGAAGGGACTGAACCTGTTGTGTTGGTGGCATCTCTGAGCCTTACCACTGTGTTAGCCTAAAGATCCGTTTGCATTTCCAACTTGACTGGAGACTGGAGACTGGCCTCTGTTACTGTTCATTTCTTGTAATCAACTTTTATCTTGTTTACCTTTTCTTTTCCTTTCTCTGATTCGCCCTAAACATCACTGTGAGGCCCAAATACTTATCCATGCTCGCATAAGTTCCTTGAAAGGCAACTTAACTAGCCACATTCAGTCCATTTTGTTGTAATACACTCTGAATTCCTAAGTAAATTTTTTACATCTAAATTATCTGGAGTGATTTATAGGTACATCACCTGAGGAAAGTTACCAATATTCTGTACTATTCTTTTCATCTGAGCCACAGAAATAAGCGATCTCAAGAGTTTTCCTCTTGAAAAGGAGCCTGCTAAGCAAAGATATGCTCACCATAACAAGGAAAGACAGACACAGTCCTGTGGCTGTGACTGAGATGCCAAAGAGCTGACACCTCTTGGTTATTATAGTCAACTTAATTGACTTCATAAGATCCTTTTTACTTAAAATGCTGTCAGCTTGGATGAAGTCTCCATTCTTCCTCTTAATGGGCGTTCCATCTCATGTCATCTCCTAAGCTTTTGAATCTTTGCCTCAAGAATGCGGGCACTCATGTCTTATTTTACTGTTTTGCATCTGGAAGTAAACAYGGGAAGCTGGTGAAGCTTCATGCCTTCAGCTTTCCCTGCTCACTTCCTGTTCTGACCTCTGCCATCATCAGTGGCGTGCCTTCCCCTGTCATCTTCCCGTGGGTCAGTTCTGGAGTCAGCCTGATAGATTGTGGGCTGAGACACAAGGGAAGGAATGGTCTTCTGAAGTTTCATTGCATAGAGACCAGCCAGGTCTCTTGAATCTCCTTGATTGTTCTGAGTAAGCATCTCCCTGATAAAGCAGGGAATGTTTAATCCTGCTCTTTAGTCAGGTTAGGAAAAGGGAGAATAAAGACACAGCTTCCTTGTCGATATTAACATTAAAGACGTGTGTGTGTGTGTGTGTGTGTGTGTGTATGTATGTGCGCGCGCGCCCTATAAGCATCTTCATATTTCTTTCTCTTCCATATAGAGCCAAAAGACAGGGGTGAGCCAAAGTCTATTTCTGGAAAATTTAGAATTACTTCACAGTGATATTGGGTTGCCTCATGATTTGCAATAATCAATTTGGTAATTGTTGTTGACTTACTGGCTCAGCTCATGAATAATGCCCCAGATTTAGACTAGTATGGCAAAAGGATTTGAGTCAGGTAGTGCTTTTGTTCCCTTGGAGCATTTGTCTTGCTTGACTGTCCTGGACTTCAGCCAACTGCCAGAAACGCATTTTTCCTGCTGTACGTGTGTAGTAGAATGTGTGTCGCTGGAGTGTTCACGGGGGAGTTTCCAGCCCACTACAGCTCATTGTTAGCTTGCCGTCTACCGATGTGCCATTAGGAAGCCTGAGAATGGATGACTGGCTCTCCTGTGCTCTAAGACTCCCTTTGAAGGGGGGATAGATCTTATTACTATAAACATTGTTTTCCTCACAGGCTACCTCACTGATTTGAATGAGAGGAGCATCTTTGGCTGCTGTGGAATCACTGTGATACTTGATGGCTTGTTAAATTTTCATTATTGTATGTACATTAACTTAGATACAATCGTTGTGTTGCTAGGAGAAGCATCAGAATGGAAGAGCCTGGCTGAGTGCAGATTGCACTGTGTCGCAGAAGTCAGGAAAGTCCACAGAACTTGCTGTCCTCGGAGGGAGTTTGCAGTTCTGCTGTCTGGGCTGAAAACCTCAGAAATTCTCAAATCCAGCAACTATTCCCCCAGCATATGTGATGTGATATTTTGATGCTTGCTTACTCTGTCATCTGTTTAATTAGCTTGAGAGACTGAGAGGATTTGAAAGCCCTCAGTGACTATGTGGTCAAGAGCTCTGGGACTCTAAGTGCTCACACTTGGTACTCTTGAGAGCAGAATGCATGGACTTGTGTTGATGCATTAAAATGTTTGGAAAATACTAGATGGTTGGTGTGTGTGCGTGTGCATGTGTGTTTCCATAATTATTTGTGCTGGTGTGGTATGGTCTTTGTCTTTATGGAGCATATCCTGCTCTTTCAGATTTCCCTGGGTAAGAGAGCACACACACACACACACACACACACACACACACACACACACACACATCCTCAAAATGCATATGAAACAGAGATAATTGAATTGATGTCCAGAGAAGGCCAGGTTCTGCACAAGGCTAAGCCAGAGCTTGGAGTCTTACACAGCATGTTTAGAATTGAAGACAGACTGCTCACGCTTCCTGAGCAGGGATTGTGGGTGTTATGTAACATGGCCTCACCTTTTTTTTTTTTTTTTTTTTTTTTTTTTTTTTTGGTTTTTCGAGACAGGGTTTTTCTGTGTAGAACTGGCTTTCTTTTTTTTTTTTTTTTTTTAGAAAATCCGTTTCAGTTAGCCACCATGGGAAAATAGTATTAGTTTTCTGGCCTTAGTTTTAGCTTAAGAGAAAATAAACTCTTCATCCTGCCCCAGAGCAGGAATGAGCTCAGTTCCCAGACACTCACATAACGTATATACACACTTAGTGTGTAGCTACTGTGTGGAAGCATTGGCCAACAAGAATGTTCTGGAAGCTGTTGCTTAACAATGTTTCTTCTAGCAAGGTCATATGAGTAGCACACCTCAGTCATGTCTTCAAAAATTAGATTCTTAGGTGGTTAATTTGCTTAGCTTCCTCTGGACTTTTTATCCCAAACTGAAGACAAATGAGTACATGTCTGTGTCCACTGCTCTCCAGTGATTGTCTCCTCCTTTTCTCCATCAGGACACCCAAAAAGCAAAGCAGTTCCTGCCCTTCCTTCAGCGGGCAGGCCGTTCTGAGGCTGTGGTAGAGTATGTCTTCAGTGGCTCTCGCCTCAAGCTCTACTTACCCAAGGAGACCTGCCTCATCACCTTCCTGCTGGCCGGTGAGTCCCATGTCGCATGTGTCCTCGCGGGAAGTTGACTGGACTTTCCCTGTAGCCTCAAGCTCTCCCGTTCTACCTCCGTCCCACAAGCATATGACTTTGGAAAATAGTGTGAAAGACAGCAGCGAGCCTCGTCCTGCTTAGATGGAGGGGATTCTAAGCCTAGGAAAACAGATAATAAAATTCCCATGCTTGACACTAGCCATTTCAGGTCCCCTGCTCCTGCCATGACACTGACAGGCAGCCCTGAGGGTCCGGGCTGCCCTGCCCGTGGGCTCCCCAGGCAGTGCCACTTGGTTTTGGTTTTTTTGTTTTTTGTTGTTTGTCTTTTTTTCAAATGCCACCAGGTTCCCAGTCCCTCAGGGAAGTCTAGCAGTGACACCGCTTTCACGGGCTCCTACATGAGTAGTGTTTCTGGTTGACTGAGAGTGACGTGCTAGACAGAGCAAGCCTTCCTCCTTCCTTGCCGTGCCGCCTGAACGTTCCCGTCTCATAGCCTGCCTTTCCAGGTTGCTTAGCGTTTGTTTCCCCGATAGCGAGACTCTATGGACGGTGCTCCCTGAGCAGCTTAGGTTATGTATTCCGAGTAGACACCGCCCCATTTCTTCGCTGCTGGCGAGTAATGAAGATATTTATTTCCAGTCAGCYCTTACAGAAACTACGGTCTTTGAAGGAAGGCTGTCCCTTCTTCCTCCCACCCCTCGTACACATTCATCCACTCACAAAGGACACGCACTTTTGTGCTCCCAGATGGCCCTTTCTGTTACTGTGCTGTTGCCTCAGCACTTCTGTGGAAGGCTTGAATGGAGTTTGCTGTGGTTGAAGGGAGCAGGAGCTTCGCTTTCTAGCCGCCCACAGCCAGATTCCTTCGGCCCCTTTTTCCTGGAAGGCACTGAGAACTTGTGTAGCTAAGGGGCTCCCTTGGGCCCCCGCTGGAAGGCTTGAGTTCCGTGCAGTCAGCCACTCCCTGAAGGCCTGGCTGTGCAGCTCCCTGCTGCTGCTTGACTGTCCTCTCTTGACAAGGCACCTGTCCAGTTTGATGGTCCCTACGCAGCTCTGTGAGTTTCCTGCAAGGGCCAAGAAAAGTATGATTCCATCCTCAGGGGCAGTTGGGGGAGGAAGGCTTGAATCAAATCCGCACCTTGCTGGAGAGCCAAATTTGTGTTTCTGTGAGTGGCAGTTGTAGAAAAGCGAGGCTACTGGGTAGTGGGACTCTGTTCCTGGGGACATTTGTASCCTGTTCTTAAGCTTTCTGCAGCTGTAAGGTCTCTTGGCCGTGCATTCTTGCTCTGGGGTTCGAGGGATATATTCAGCTCATTCTTTATTCTACCTGAAAAAAAGCAGCGTCTTTGCAGTGAGGAGTTTATTCTAGGATAAAAAACAGAAAAGGTCTGATTGTTTCCGGGAAACCCAGCCTCAGGCCCATAGAGGACCAAAACACTAGCTTCTAATCTCAGCTCCTGCAACAGAGCCAGCTCCTGGTGGTCCTGCAGGATGCTGCGTGTTCCACGTCACTTAGAAGGAAGCCATGCAGCTGTTTGACTCTGTCTATCATTTCCTCTGTAGACTTAACATTATCCTAAGCACCATAATTCCAAGTCACTGCCTAAGTTAACTTTCAGTCTGAAAGACAGGTTACATGGCAGCCAATACATGTAAAAAGTGTAATCACACGTRTTTAGGGAGGAGACTCACTTGTGTCTAGGATGAGCGTGGGGAGGAAGTCAAGCATCCTRAGCTTGAGCCTTGGAGTAGATTATGAAGGCCATAGTCAAAGCTAGCACGGTGATAGGAACTGGTTAGAGGAATGGGTAATTGGTTTGGCCTTGGATGTGTAATATTTATAGTTTCCATGGAAATGTTGAGGCTCATCAGAAGAGCCTGGGCAGATGCTCAGATCAGGGATTACTCCGCATGTGTGCAGTGCTTGAGACTCTTTGGGTGCCTCAAGAACAGCTTTAGGGGTGGTTTATTCTACCCCATATGTGACGGGAACACCCAGGCACTCCAGCATAGGCTAAGAATCCATGTGCAGACAGAATATACAACCCTGAGAGTAAAAAACCCATTSYGAGTACTCCTCAGGAAGCTAAGGAGATAGAGACCTCTGAGGAGCCAGCATGGTCAGAGTTAAAACATCACATGTGCAAAGCAGTGRCATGATTTTATACTATTTAGTCAATGAGAAAGTCAAAGTGACCTTTGTCGATATATTTTCATCAGAGTTATCAATCAAAGGCAGATTCCAGGTGATGAGAAAATACCCATGACTGCTGGAAGGAGCAGACTTACCAGATCTAGACTGCTTAACTCTATCAGACCCATCAGAGGATGGGAAACAGTGCATATGAATGAGAGCTGACTGGGTAACAYGGGAAGCAGAAGGATGCCGGCGCCCACCGCACTTCTAAAATGGATACCTGCTTTCAAGTCATGAGGTTGTATGTTAGAGTTGGAGAGCTATCTAGTATAGCTGTTTGTTTTTCTTAAAACAATCCTAGATTGTTAGATAAAACTCAACAAAATCTTCATATAAAAAAGAGAYTAGCCAAGACTGGTGGTAAAAGCCTATAATCACAGTACTAAGTAAATGGAGGCTGGATAATCAAGAGTTCGAGCCTATATATCTAGGCTAACCTGGGCTACATRAGACCCTATCTTCAAAAGAGGTTGTGCAGGGATAGGGAAGATGGAGAAAAATCTTAGGGAACATGCAGTTTAAGGTGCTAAGGGGCCTTGTTTCGAATTCCAAGAAATGGAGATTGTGAGGGGATAAGGAAAGCTGACCTGGAGATGAGAGGTCACTGGAACGTGGCTGTGATGAGTGCTTAGAGAGACCTTTGTGACACCGAGGTGCGCGAGTGTAAGCATAGGCCTGGAGACCTGAGCTGTGACTGCTGGAACAGTCTCTTCTCATGGTACAACTCACTCCACACCACATAAAATGAGCTGCTAAGCTGGGCTCTGTTCACACCTAGAGAAAAGCGCGCAGTGCAGTTCTCAAGGGGACAGTCTAGACTTTCGTTGAGCTCAATCCCTTCTTGCTGTTCTCATTAATCCCCGCCTTTTGGAGAGCTCTCTGTACTTGAAGGTGGGGTGGACACTTTGCATTTTTATGTGGCCTTTTTTGGGCAGACGGCCCCACAGCTTGATAGGGAGTGGCATTTGGCCCAAGCCAGCTGGTCTCTCTGTCACGGTTCCTGCACCCCTGTACGTGAAGTGATTGTTTAGTCAGATGGGGTAGCAGGTGGGGCTGGGCACGTCAGCTGCAGCTAACAGGTCAGTGCCTCCTGGCAGCTCGTGCCCTTTGGTCCTTTCAGCACCTGGCCTAGGTTTGGTCAGCGAACAGATGACCTTAGCCCGTCAGCRCTGACACTGCTGAAGGTCCCCAAGCCTGCTGCGCTGCCTCCTAAGCACACTCATTTTGCTCTCGGAGGCAGATCACAGTCAGCGTGTCCTGAGAACCCACGGCAGCTCTCATTGGTTTTAAGGCCYCAGTTTTCCTCAAGCGGCATTCAGGAAGCCTCACACATTCCCTTCCATTAGAACAAAGGCAGCATACCTTAGTCTCTGATTTCACGTTAGCTCAACCATTCGCCATGTGTGTTCAGCTTTATTTTGGAATCTTGTCTAAGAAAGACTGAAGCATATATTTGCAACTCATGTGCCTCTTGATTCTTATTTTTATGAACATGGGTGTATGCCCTACTATTACCAGGACCTTTGTGTGAAGGTTTTTCCCTTGTAAATTATATGATACCTCTTAGGCATCAGGGCCATGCTGAGGGCACAGTTCAGGAAGTTGTCATACTGACTAAGCATAGCAGGTGTCAAGGTAGTGTCCTGTAAACAAAATGCCTTCTCCAGAATTAGAAGAGAAGAGTAATGTGAACCTTCAGGGTAAAGTAATGTAAGGAATCTTAAATCAGGTCTTTGGGATCTTTTGCCAACCTAGGTTGARACACATACAGGTTGTTTGTATTTCTGTGCCTTAAAGGTGTTGCAGTCTGGGGAATTACAAGCCAAGGTGACCAGGGGGAGGGGCTGGAGTAGACAGCACTCACCTTAYACAGATGGCAGAGCCCCTGGCAGGKCTTCCCTGTGAATCACAGTAGGTGACATATAATTAACCCTTTACCCAGGCACAGAGCTAGACTAGAAAATGAGGCTCCCTCTGCCTGCCCTTTGGCATCTCTTCCATTATAGCTCCCTGCCCCACCCCCTGGTGATGCATTCTGACAAGCGAGGCAATAAGGTTGTAGATGTCTGCGTTTTGATGGCTGATAGTGGGTTCGTTCATGATGCACAAAAGGTGTGGCTATGTGTCTGTCCTTCCACCTTGAATGCCTTTGAATGGTGTTTCATTTCCTTCCTTCACTTTAAAGTCTCTTTTCCAGCCTGTCGTAATTGGAATATCAACTGCTTGTTTCAATAGACCAAAAACTTGTAATGAGGGGAAGGGAGGGAAGGTAAACAGGAGTATCCTTCTCCTCTCCGGGCCCCAGGAATGGTGGATCCCCATTGATTACCAGCGCCTAACCAAATTACACAATTAAAGCCAATGTATGTTTAAGTGAGAAATCCCATTCTGCTATCACAGAGGTGCTAATGAATCAGACTGTTACTGTGGTTGTGTTTGCTGGGCTTCTATCCTTAATTAAGCAATTACAGGGTCTGCTGATACTTATGAATTCCTTTCAGATGTTTTAATTGAATTGCAACTTAATGGATATTTGTTAAGTGGGGTATTCTTTCTCTTGGGACTTCCCAGTTTGGATGTCTCCTCTACCTGTGTGTTTTCAGTTGGGACCCACCACCTGAAGTGGACAGCTTGACAAGAGACCTTCCTGGAGATTCTGTGCGTCTTTATTTTTTTTCATAGTAAAGAACATCCTAAAAGGTCACTTAGAGGAAATTATTACCACAACAGGTTTGGGCAACATTTGTGACAAGGCCCAGAGTTCTCACAAGTTTATTATAAGGTCAATACATAAATTAACAAGATAGTTTATGCTCTCAAGTTAACTTTCAATCTAGTAGTATACACAGCCATATAAAACCAAGTAATAATAAAATTAGAATTATCAAAAATGTAAGCAGCACATCATAAGCATCATCTTAGTTCCTTTTGTGTGTGACCATGAACCAGCTAAGCTGAGACTGGGTAATGTGTAAAGGGAAGAAGTGGATTTCGGCTCTTACTTATGAAGCTGTATCATCTAAARTCCAAGTGGTGCCAGCATCTGCTTGCTTCTGGTGGGGACTCCCTGCTGCTTCACCTCATGGTAGAAAGTTGAAGGGCAAGTGTATGAATAAAAGAGAAAAATCCTGAGGAGCAGGGTCACTTCCTAACAACTTACTCCTACAATAAATAATCCATCCCTTAAAGTCCCTSCCTCCCAACACTGCCCTTGTACCAGTTCTGTTTCGCYGGGATGGAGGGGTGTGGGAGGAGGGCAATACAGGATGGCCACCCCAGAYGCAAAGCACAGCAGGAGGTMCAGAGGAAAGACCACGGAACTGAGGGACGGAGAACCTTCCAGGGAAGGTAGCCTCTGCGCATCCAAGATGTGGAGCTCTTCTTTTGGCAGATGTGCTGTCAAGGCGGAGCATCTTCGCCTATATCGGTTCTCAGAAGAGTTGCCACACAGGAAGGACRTCGTCATCATCACTGTATCTGMTTCTGTTGGGAGTCTCAAAGGACTTTGCGCCTGAGTGCCGTGGCCTCAGCTTGAAGTCTGCAGGCTCAGCCCTGATTAGGCAGGTGAAGGARCAAACCTCTGACTCTGCTTGTCTACCTTCTTTAAATCACGAGTCAGCCCCGGAGTGGGCGGCCTCAGAACTTAGGAGACATTCACTGGCACGGTTATTTAGTAATGTCTTCTTTCCTCTGGGTACCATCTTAAGGAAGATAGAAATGCACGATAAAGTTGGAGCCTTCCAGCAGGAAGGAATGTATAAACATAAAGGGGAACAAATATTTAAGGATAAGGTAGCTGGGCTTGGGGCTTCACGTCAGCAGTAATCCCAGCACATGGCGGCCAAGGCAGGAAGATTGCCGTTCCAGGCCAGCCTGGAGTACAGTCTCAAAACAGTAATAACAGCAAACAAAACATGAGGTAGGAGAAAGAGAAACATAACCTTAAATTACAAACACATGAGACTCACTTGGAGATTCTGAAACAGTAAGTAAGCATTGTGATGCTCTAAGAGAGCTAACCGTTCTGTCCTGCTCTGTAACCCGGAAGTTCTAGATTCAGAGACCAGTGGGCAGACTGCCAAGGCAGGGAGGGCRCCCTGGTGTATCTCACTGGTATCTCATCTTCAGTGAGAGTGGAGAGGCCTTAGTCAGAGCCTAGCAACGTCCATTTCTGGGAGTGGACCATGGGGCTCAAAAGGGATAACAGTGTTTCCGGAGAGGGGAGGGGAGGGGARGGARGCTTCAGTTAGTTCAGTAGCCACTTCTAATATTTTTTGACCAAGGCAGCGTAATAAAGTCATCAGTAAAAATGAAATTTGTTCAGCATAGTTTAAAGGAGCCACAGACCTTGTAGCTGAAACACTTAAGGATTCTGATTTTCAGATTCCTCAACAATTGTTTCGATCAGACCAGCCCAATTATCTTGGCATCATTCTGGTGAGCAGGGCTTGAGGGAGACAGCAAGGCCCCTGTTGCAGTTCTCTGCTAGCCTGTGTCAGCCAGTGGCTTTTCAGCATGGTGCCCCTTTGAGGAGTGTGTCAGACTTCTCTGGTCTCCAAGTCACACTGTTCAACCAGTATCATCTCATTTGGGTTCTGTGTGCCAAAGAAACATTGTATAATTCTCTACTTGGAATGCCTTTAGCTAATCTCTGAGAAGATTCCTTCTGAACTCTTCTACTATGCAGAGGCTGCTAGTGCTTTTTGTGTTCTTACTAGTTCAGAGTTTTGGATTACGTGAGATAAGGGTGATCCTCGATAGAAACAAAACCTGTCATTCACWGGGAGGAAGAGTCCCGAGATGAGCCAGAAGCAGGACTGTGTGCTCTCTCCTCCTCCTCTTTCCTACTTCAACAAGGGTTCCTTGCTGAACCCTTAGGGGAAGGGAAGGGTGAAGAGGACGCTCCCGGGGCCTGACAGGCCTGTTGGCTTGTGTTCAGTTCTAGCACGGTCTCTGGTTGTGCCCATTGCATTCCATGGTGTTTTCAGAATACATTTTGGCAGAGGGTTGTTTGTTGTAGTTTTCTTTCAACACCATTACATCAGCTTGCTGGGATTTTCCATCCACCGCCTAGCACTAGTGGAAAGGCATCCTAGATTAGGTTACTCTCCACTAGCCCAGCTTTATGGGGAAGTCTGTTTGGCCAGAAGGATTGTAGAAACAGACCCTGGATGCAAGACAGGGAACATACAAAATAATTTGATTTAAAATTAAAAGGAGGAATGGAGGGACGGCTCAGCAGCTAAGTGCACTTATTTGCAGATTGGGCTCTTGCACCCACATGACAGCTCACAACTCTCTAACACCAGTCCAGGGTGATCTGTCCCACRTTTGCCCTCCACGGGCACCAAGCAAACATGTACGCAGACCTACATGCAAGCAAAGCATCCATACATATAACAATTAAAAATTCGTTTTTAGGAAATGTTGTGACATTTCTTGTAGTGAATAGTCAGCRTGAACAGTACACACTACTTGTAAGAGGTATCTTGGTTGCTATGAGAACTGCCTCTCYCGTCTTCTTTTCAAACCAATTTACATCATTTAACCTATTCACTATTAAACGGTGAAATGGACTTCTCTCCAGCCCCAGGTCATTACTCCCCTTGTAGCTTGTTCATACAGTTGCTGRGGCTTCTCCAACTGATGTCTGGATTTGCATGAGACTGTATARTTTGTGTGGACGCTKCACACTTGAAAGTTGCCTGGTGTGGGCCACCATGCGTATTCATCCAGGTGGCCTTCAGAAGGCCGCACAGACTGACTCACCATGCGTGAGGCCATTGAAGCACTAGGAGCTGAGCCTCATTTCAGGGCAATAGGAACATCCCGATTCTGGTGGAGAGGTGCCAGGCATAGGCCACGTGAGTGCAAAAATGAGGCACAGACGTTCCTGTCTATGTGGAAAGCATCTGAGACAAATCCATTCACTACTAAAGCTTTTTTCTATTTATTTCAATTACTTAGAGGTTTTGGAAAGGTTTAACCAGAGTTTCTTCTCTCTTTGCCTATGAAAAAATGAATGAGATGTACATCTTCTTTGGCTTTCTTGGGCTTTGGAAGAACTTCACATTGGAGCTTTCTGGCTTCTCTGTAGTCTTCCCTTCTGTATATTCTAATGTTGCTTTACAATAGAATTCCTGAATAAACACTATGAACTCCTGCGCATACCTTCACTGTGGATGAAGATGTTTATGTCTACCAGTCAGCAGACTAGCAGAGAAGTCCCTGTTTCCCTGCCCTTGTGTGCCTCCTTTTCCTGAGCTTGTACATCTGCTAGTGATTTTTCTAGGGTTAATTTGGGTGTTTTTATTTTTAAATTGGAACATGGTGTCTGTCTCTTCTCTGTGTGTGTTTTGGATGCAGCTCCCGTGCTAGGCATGCAGTTATTAACTCCACTGATACACCAGTTCACTCATTAGCATTTGCATTTTAAATTACAAGCTAGAGCAGACGACATTTATGCTATATTTGTACCATTGCCTTCTTCATGAATGATGTTGTATGTGCAAGGAATGCAGAAATAACTCTAAGGCCCTGATATATTTTAGTCTCTTTTTCAGAAAACTGCTATTTCTTTTTACTCTTGATTCTCATTGTTTAATAGGGATTTTTTTTTTTATTCTTTTCCAAGTTTAGACATACTCGTGAGTGCTACTGATTGGGAAATGGTAACAACAACAACAACTCTTCGTATTAAAATAGGCATATTGCGTAGAGTGGCCATCTTTCTCCCTCACGTGGTATTCCTTGTAAGCAGCCTGCTTTGATTTGAGGGGAGCAGAGTTTTCTCCTTCCCAGAGCAGTGGGTGGAAGACATGGTAACAGATACTTGTTCTTGCTTGTATCTGTGCTCCAGTCCTCCCTTTTAGAAAGGGATTAGTCAGTGGATACTTGCTAACACCTGTTATTGCTCAGCACTGCTGGGGGTGGGGGAGAAGAAGAAAATGGCAGAGGCCTTCAAGGGATTATTAGCCTTTGGATTTCACTGCCCTGCATATTAGGGTGTAAATGGCCAGCATAGAAGTAGGCCCCTTAAGATTAGAGGTGCCATTAGTTAAATCTTCTTGCCCAGCTCCTGCTCATGGTAGATAGCAACTTCATCATATAGATCCCAAGAGCGAAATGAAAACTGCACAGTCGTGGACTGGGACCAGAACCTTCCCAGCCTCTCCCAGCTCCTCCTAATCTGGTGTTTGCTGATTGAGGGCAGAAAGCTTGCAYTGGCTGATAGGTCAGCACACATGTTGTTCTTTTCCTATAATTCAATATCTGCTTTTGTTTCTTTATGTTCTGACTTACAAGGGCCTTTTTTGGTAAAAGACCAGTTCACCCCCACACAGTCACTACACACTTTTAAAATAACATGAAAGGGGCTCAAAAATGCATACTGCAAACCAAGGTGCATTCTGGGAAGGCAACCAAAATTCTGCAGTTGATATAAGTAATTTCACTTCCTTCTTTCTAAAAGTTTTTTTTTTCCTCCTCTGCTAACTAATTCCTGAGTAAGAAAGATATAAACGCCTGTGAAGCTGGTGATCCAAAAGCTTGTAAATGCACTAACTCAGAGCCTGATACCTGCAGCTGGACATTTGCTCTCTGGCTGACTGTGGCCTGCCAGGTATGTGCAGGGCTTTGAGCTCAGTCCTTAGCACTGATTTTCAAAAATAAGATAAAATCTGTCTTATTGCTGCACATGTCATATACTAAGTAATAAAAGAAATTACATGGCCTGGACATTCTAAGCCTCCTTTCATGATGGTCTGCCTCCTGCTATGAGTTTGAGCTTGCAGTATGATCGCATCATCTTTATCGATTATTGAGATGATAGGCCTGGTAGAATGAAGGACTAGACTAGACTTGATTCCTTTGGTTTCTTGAACATAGTAGCATTTGAGCTTTATTACTTTTTCTAARTTCTGCTTCACATATTCAATACAGGCTTCTCTGTGTCTTCTAATTGTATTAGACTTATAAACATCTTACCTGGGCTGGGCTAATTCAGAGTTCTCCCTAAGAAATTCACACCCAGCAAGACAGACAGATWCTTAAGTCAGTYCACCACATGGACTCCTAAGTCAAGTGAGGGTCCTTCCATGTACATTTCACAGTCCACGCTCTGCTGAGTCTACCACGCGCCTTTGTTCATCTTCTATGAACAAAACACACATGAAATTCTCCAAGACCTTGTAGACAGTGTGCAGTAGCTTGGATGACAGGGCTTCCAGACAGGACACTCTGAATTCAATCCCCAGCACCACATAAGTGGGACTGGAAAACATAAAGGTGTCCAGTGCCTGTAACTGCAGCTCTCTGTAAGTGAAGGCAGAGACCTAAGATTGAAGTGATCCATCGCTATGGAGCAAGTTTTAAAATGGCCAGCTTGGACTCAGCCCTTCTCAACACCTGAACAAAATAAAAATAAAAAGGCGA
>BDUI01000546.1:122116-133847 GCA_002335545.1 Apodemus speciosus | reverse complement strand
GCCAGAAGCAGAGGGCACAGGATAAGCAGCATCCGGAGAAGAAGTTAGCTTGGGTACACTGAATTTGAGGTATTATTAGTTGGACACCCAAGGAGAAATCTCTGTCAGAGGCAGGCAACTTCATGGAATGTCTGCTCCGTGTTTGATCTTCTGGGGCGCATGGTTTGCACGGGGATATCTGAATCATGAATAAGGGAGCAGTGATGGTGGGTACAGGGCAGAGGCTCTCATAGGGTAGGGTCTAGGAGCAAGCCGTGGCGGGTACACACTTTGCCTTGACGGTGTCCTCCAAGCTGTGGGTCCTTCTCTATTTTTTACTAGTGGCATAAGGCATACAGTTGTTATGCTGTTTGCTGCCTCTACTGTTCTAATCTAGGTGAACTCTACCAGTTTATTTTGTTTCTACAGCAAATGACCTCCTTGAGAATAAATGTTGCAAATATTTCTGTTAAGGGCCAGACAATAAATACTTTAGGCTACTTGGGGCCTATGGTTTCTGTCACACTACTCAATACTTTTGTGCCATGAAAACAGCCATAGATGGCCATTTTCTGCCAGAATTTCCCCCCATGAACACTGAAATCTGAACCTCATGATTCTCAAATACCTCAGGATATTAGTTTGATTTGTTTTTTCTCTCAGCCACCCAAAAGTATGAAAATCGTGTATTAGTTTGTGAGCTATACAAAATGGTCTATGTAGCAAGTTGTAGGCCAGTTGGGGCTACATAGTAAGAATGTATCTGGAAAAAAAAAAAAGCTGGATGCTGGGAAACTCAGTTCTCGGGACACTGTCTATTGCCCCGTTTCAGAGTGTGTAAACCAGAAGGGGGGGGGGACAGACACAAAGCTATAATCCCAGCACTTGGGAGGTGCAGGGAGATCATGAGTTCTGGGCTTCTGGAGCCCAGCAAGAGCTACACAAGGAAACTCTCCCAAGAGAAAAGCAATACAGAAGAGAAAGGGAAAAGAATGTCATTCTCTACCCACACTCCAGAAACGCAAGCTGTCTCACTTATCAGGACATGTGTCTGTCTGTGTGTCCAAGGCGAGCCTGTCCTCTTGAGAGCACGGTCTCTTGAGATGCCTTTGCTTTCCGCATCCTGCCTGGCCATGCTTCATTTTCTTCTCTCCCTTGTTTCTCTGAAGTTAGTAAGAGAATGGACTCTCAGCTCGCTGGGTTTTCAGCCATTCTCTCTATTCATGAGCCTTAGTGTTTCTGATGCTAGCTGCTTTTCTTCCTTCTTTCTTCTGCTGGCTGATCGCACTGATTTCTAGGCATTTGGAATTCACTGTCCTCAGGAGGAGGAGCCCAGAGCAATTGTCAGGGAGTGCAAGCTCGCGAAAGGCTGTAGACGGAAGGACGCTGAACATGTCTCAAACCATTTTGTTCAAATRACACAACACAGCTTGGCTTAGAAGTCACTCTAAATTTATGCATGTAAGTAGCTTTTACATTTGCCTGCCAGGTGTGTGCCAGAGTACCTTCTGGAAGCTTGTACTTGGAGATCCACGTGGGTGTCTCCTGTGGCTTCTTCCCTACCCTGAAGCTAATCTCTTTCGGAGTCTGGATGGTAGATTCAAATCGTTCTCTTTATTCATTATCATAGAATAAAACACAACAAGACCAGGAACTCTTTTGGTACCAGAAATGAAAGGGGGGGGGGAATATAAATTTAAGTTCCAATTGATTCAGAGATAAAGTTCCAAGTTCAAAATAAGTGGAGTTTTTCATAGAAACCAGCTCCCCTTCTGGCTCAGCACAGGGGGGTTGTTCTGATGAGAGACTATCTCCACAGTGAGTTACAGAAAAGCCAGCGCCTTGTAGGGCCTTCTTGTCCCTTAAAAGCTCTACTTTTTACCTCAAGATTCATTTTCTGCATGATAGTACAAAGATAGGTGGCTGTTTGATATGACAGTGAGGAGAAAGGACGGACCAGAGGATGCCAGGTCATCCCCTGCCGTTGTTCTAGTCTCCTACTCAGCTGACAGTGCCRTCATTGCAGCTGCTGMGCACGGCCACTCCCCAGATGAGCATGGGCGGCCCACACCCCAGACACAGCGCGCTACACCCCAGGCACAGCCCACCACACCTCAGACACCGCCTGCCGCTAGGTTTCTCTAAGCAGCCGTGCTCGCAGCTATCACAGGAAGGGAAAGGCCCTGTTATTCAGGGAGAATTTCTTTCTCTTTAAAACACATTGTTTTCTGATCTTGCTGGGCAATAGGTAGAATTATATAAAAGGTTGTTCCAGGGCAGGCTTGATCATTATCTACTATGCCAGCTCCATCAGAAAAGCTTTTCTCCCTTTGGGGAGTGATTCTTTGGTGTCTAAAGCTGCTTGTAAATCAGATTTGGGGGAGCAGGTTCTGCATGCTGCCCAGCCAGACTGAGAATGAGCAATCCAGTGTCAAGCCCTTAAACCACCCCTCCCTCGTCTCTTCACTTACCATAGCCAATGATTTGCATTTAGCACACGCTCACCTTGAAGTCTTGGAAATAAGTGTCACTAGAATTTCTCTTTAATTCTCCAAGTGTTAACTCTGATGCATGCTAAACTCAGGAATGGAGACTGATGGCGCAGGTTTGTTACATTATTTCCACTAGATTCTCTCCTGGCATTCCTGTGTGCAAACAATTACTGAGAATCTACCATGGGCCATGCACTAGGGGAGGAAGAACTCCCTTTCCTCAACCGACAGCAGAACAGGGACATATTAACAGACTAATGGCGTCGATTACAACCTCTACCAGAAAAACCTAAAGTGTGTAACAGCCCTGCTCTGCACCGCTGGTTTCCTTCAGAGCTAGCTGCAGTTCCCACTGCATTGTGAAGACTCTGCCCTGTTGTTCCTGTACCCAATTAACTTCAGGCCCCAGTCTTTTCAACAGATGCATCAAACATCACAAAACCAGACAACCTAATAAAATCCATCCTTAAAAACTCTTACGCTAAAAGCATTCATTTTTAGCTCCTGCCCAGTTCTGGCTCCCTTGACTACAATTCCCTGAGATGTTTGATCCTTTAATTAGGTTGCCTTCCCTCTTTTCTTATCCCTTTATTTTGATCATTGAGAAAGCTTGAGCAGCGGCCTGCTCCAGAGTTGCTCACAAGAGTCTCGCTTCCCCCAGGAAGCAGAGCAGAGCCTTAAAGAACAAGGAGAGAGTAAAGACCTTGGGACAGTGTCAAATCTGGATCTTGTTTCTGAACTTTTAAATATAAATCGAGGTCTAATGCCAGACAGAACTAACTTAGGGCAGCTAGACTCCCTCCCCCTCTCTGGCCATCCTAGGAATGGAAAGCTGAGAGGCACATGTGGAGTCCCTTGTTCCTCGATTTTAACTGAGCCATCGCAGCGTTGCGGCCCTCTCACACCTGTGAACAGAACCTGAGAACAAACTTTTGGTGCGTGAGATGCAGAACAGTGTTGAGAACCAACAACTTAAGTTTTTGAAGTGATAAAGCACGTTCTTTAAGACTTAATTAAGCAGGTGGCCTGCCTGCCTGTCTCTGCTTTTCGAGTTAATGATTGAAAGGTTTTGTTCTTGGCACCTAGAAAGGGTCCATTTACAGTGGGACTTTGTCACCTTTGTTTGTTGGCAGGGAGAAAGGTAGCAAGGAAGGTAGAGAAATAGAACTAATTGAATCAGGGGAAACTCTGCGGAGAGCCTGTGGATTATAAATTGAGTAGCTGCAGCAGCAGGAACTCAGACAAAGGTATTGGAGTGCAGTCAGTGTGACAGGAAGCTTATTTTGGTGTTCTCTCTTGCCTTGCCTTGTCCTTGACAATTCCTCCAGGGGGCTGTGTATATAAAAGGAAGGGAGAAGGATCCACTTTCCCACCTGGGGTCTACTCTCCCTGCCCCTTGCGTCTGTCCCTTGTGTCTGTGACTATACCCAAACCTGCTTTAACTACTTGCCAGGCATGTTAGAAGCAGATAAAGCCTTTTGTTGTTCTAAAACTCCCACTAGAACTGCTGTTCTGTCTCTTCATGATTAGATCTACAAGAACTGTGTAGCTATTTCAGGGGCCAGTAGTACTTAAATCAGAAATACTTAGAGTTGACTTGTTGTTAAGACCATCCTTGAGTGTAGCGGATGACGTGGCAGATGACTGGCGTGCACTTGGATCGTAAGCAAAGGGGCGGCTGAGCGACTCAGCTGCGGGATGCAGTGACAGCATTCTTGCTGCCGTTGGGAACTTACTTATAACCCAGGAGTTAGCACTACTCTGTTTTTCCAATGTTTTGTCCAGATTTTTCTTCCCCCTAATAATTATACCCCTGCTCTCAAGCATTTCCCCTCCTTTTGGTGTTTACACCTTTCAAATATTTGCAGATTGTTAACGTGTCACCCACTTAGTCACCACTTAGCTGAGCTGTACCGATTTAGCACCTTTTATCTTCCCTTTAAAGGCAGGCCTTCCCGCCCTGACTCATTCTCTCTGCTCTCTTTAAGGGTGTTCCATTTTTCTGCATTTCCATGTGGCCACGTTGGCATTCAGTGCTGATCATACATGGATCACTTTCTGTTCTGTTGGAAGCCAAGCATCTCAGCTGTGCTCCAATGTCTCAGACACTGCCACTCAACTCTTGATTACTTTATCTCTGAATTTAAACCGTGTTCCCAAATGTGACAGTTCAGAGACCAGTAGGGTGCATAGGTGTGGCTATGCTGAGATGACACTTGAGAATTCTGCCAGCCCCTTCTCTGGTATTCACATAATACACTTCTGTCTTACAAATGGGTCATTCCAGACCTCTGTGAAGCGCATCCTGCTTTCTGCCTGCTGGGACCTTTAGAAGTCCCACATCTCACCTAAGCCTCCTTCCCTCCATTTCACTAATTCAGACAGTCTGTATGAAAAAGACTGAACTCAGGAAGCTGTTACCAGCTAGGACATATCCCCTCTACTACTATATAAGGCACGTTAGTGGTGCCGGGGTTTGCCATTTCTCTTTTGATGTTTACTTCTTTCTCTCAGAATTTTTACTCCTGTTTATTTAACACTTCTTGGGAATCTACTTTGTCGATTGACACTGTATTGGGTGTCTGGTTAGAAAAAAAATAAAACTTGAATTCATGACACAGTTCCCACTCTCAAAAGCATGTTGTACATTAGTTTCCATTTTGTTTCTCTTGAAAATAGTAGATTCCCATAACTCATGACGACAGTGAAGGGAGAGAGTGAATTTATAGGAACTCAGTGAAAGTCACCTTAGTGTTCCTAAGTAGGATCACATCTCACAGATCTTAGAACCTGGACAAGTCTGAGCAGATCTATTACTACAGGTAACGGCCCTGTGATTCCTCAGTAGGGCTTATGTTTTACATGTGGCATACACAGAACCAGTTCCAGAAAGAGGGTCATCCTGGCTCACCTGCTGTTGGACACCTTTGTTAGGACACAGTTTTATTGCTGGCCTTGCTGTAGTTTGACCTTCCTGAATCTAGCATGTCCACATCTGTTCATCCCTGCCTGCTATCCTACTTCTGTTCCTTCTTTCCTCTCCCAGCTGTGGAGAGATAAGAACAAATACCACAGTGGAGTGCAGGAGGATATCACCGGGCTTGGTAAGCCCCACCACTGGCTGAGCGACAACGTCTGTCTGCCTAATGTTCTCCAGTTGTCTCTCGGGGTTAACAGTCCACAACCTCTGGAGAGCCTTATATAGCCATATATGCAGCAGTGAAATGGAATGCTTTCTACCTGGTAACTTAGCTGTCTGAGCACATACAGTCCTCCTCATACTGGTGCCCCTGTCTTCCATGTGGTGTCTGAAATGGGCTAGAAGGCATTGGCGAAAGAGGAGGAAGGCTTAAGTGTGGGCTCTTTGGTGTTCTAAGCACACAGAAGGAGCTTGTGTTGCGTGCCTCGGCTCTCTTTCCTCCGATGGCAGGGCAGCGGCGAGAGCACAGTGGGCATGCAATCAGCACCACTGACAGTCCTTCAGATCGGCTCCGGTTTCTACTAGCCTGTCCTTCTGATAACGCCTGGCTTGCTTGCTGGACCAGTGATCATTGGGAAGCTGTCTCTTCTAGACAAAGCAAATTGGTCATATTTCCCCTCAGTTCCCACTGTGCAATACAGGAAAGATCAGACACACATTGAGTCCTGAAGCTTAATTATCACAGACTTCAACATACATTCTAAAACATTCAGAGTGATATATAACCCTTGACCATCAAGAGTCTCTTACATGCCTATTATCTCGTCATTAGCCAGAATTTGTTCTTCTTGTTCCAAAACTGACTGACCAAAGTGGTTTTTGTTAATTGAGCTAGTTAGTGTCTCTAAGAGTATAATTTTTTAATAGATTGATTACTCCACAACCCAGCCTTTTACATTTCAAAGGAAGCACTCTGTACTCCAAGAGTCAAACCTTGGGTGCACCAAGGACATACCTCAAATTGCAGGATTTTTATAACCATGCTAGACCTTGTAACCTTGTAGACTTTTCCTGTCAGAGACAGAGATTCCGAGCCTGGTGCCATTTAACAGCTCTTAGTCCCACAGTGGAAGCCGGAGTCATGATGTCCTGGTACTGTCTCTTCCTGGCCCCTCCAAACTCAAGCAAGTGTTCTTTTATGTTGTGTTTTATTTTAAGTAATTTTGTTCAGTGCTTGAAAGCCCATGAGAAACAATGAGTTTTACCTTTCAGCAAATACGCCTTAAGGTTCGTATGAGCTGGAGTGAGGATACATGGCCTCCCGGCCTCTTTCAGATCTGAGATAGCGTAACTCTCACATCATCCCACCAGCACATCATACGAAAGAAAAATGCTCAAAAATGCTTAGGCATTTTTAGGTATGGCACTTTTTCAGGTTACAGTATTTTTATTTCTTGGGTAGTTTCTTGGGGTCACGTATTCTGTGCCTGTGACACTGGAGGCACAGCTGAGTCTGTACATCCTTATCATCAGGCAGTGCCACTCACCTTGTTATCAGGAAGAACAGCTTTTAGTGGTGATTTGCAGTATCCAGAACTACAYACACTGGCCAGAGAGAGCGTCTGGGACTCACTGCCTGCCTCCATAGCCTGGAGACACTCTGCTTCTGCCTGTCACCAGGCCCAGACCAACTGCTGCAGCCTCACTGGAAAAGCAACCTTTCTTGCTGTCTTTCTTCTCCTTCTTCTTCTTCTTCTTCTTCTTCTCCTTCTTCTCCTTCTTCTTCTTCTTCTTCTTCTTCTTCTTCTTCTTCTTCTTCTTCTTTTTCTTCTTCTTCTCCTCCTCCTCCTCCTCCTCCTCCCCCTCCCCCTCCCTCTCCTTCTTCTCCTTCTCATCATCATCCTCCTCCTTCTCCTCTTTTCTTCTCTTCTTTCTTTTTTTAATTGGTGAGAAGGCAGCACACTTGGGATAGTAGCCCAGCAGCATAGGCCTTGTTTGAGGCAAGGTGCTCTGTGGACCCTGGACAGAAGGGGATACATTTCCCTCCCTGTTCAATGTGTTCACCTGGATTGGGGCAGCACCAGGTACTTCCTTTCTGACTCTTGCAGGTTAAAATGGGTACAGTGTCCTATTCATCACCAGATGAATACTCCTTGTTTCTTTATCACTTTGGACATAAAACCAACTCATAAACCCCTGGGTTAGGATGCTCCAAGGCTACGAGAGTCTGCCCACCGGAAGGCCTTGTCTTTGCATCTAACTTCAGTGTTTGTCAAGCTGTTGCCACCCACTCAAGTCCTCATCCAGTACCAAAGCCATCTTAGTTGCTGTCTTTAGTGAGCCTACAGTACAATAGACTATCATTTAATGACTAATCAAGATTAACTAGTTTGTAGAAATTTAGTTATATGTAAGTATATATGCTTATGTGCAAATACACACATGGGGCTGTTGAGATGCCTCAGTGGGTAACAGTTCCTATCACCAAGCCTGATAACTGGAGTTGAGAGAGCCAATTCCTTCAAGTTGTCCTCTGACCATGCATGCGTGTCTGCATGCACATATTCATATACCACAACATGGGTGCATATGCAAAAGACAGTGTATGTAGAAGTTTCTCCTGTTAGCATATACATCCCAGGGTTGAATTCAGATTGTCATGCATGGGAGCAAGTGCCTTTCCTCCCCGAACTATCTCTAGCCTTTTTCTGCAGGTATCACTCTCATAAGAGTCTTCATGCTCTACCTCTGCCTGCCTGCGAACCTCCATGTGGTCACAGGTTCTTCTCCCATCTTCTTCGAAGGAAATGAACTCAAGAGAGTTCTAATGATCTCTTCCTTTCTTTGCCCATGTTTTCTAGGCATCGTTGTGACTATATTATTTTTCATGACGAGTAGTAAGAAGCATCCTGATTGGGCCGTGTCTTCCACATAAGGTGAAGCCTGGCTGCTTGGAAATGGAGAAACAGCTGCAGAGAGCTTTCTCCTTCCGTCCACAGAGAATGAGTGGACTTACTTCACAGGCCCAAAGAGAACCCCTTCCCATGCAACTCTGCTTGATTTGCTTACTACCTGGGCCCACTGAGCTGTCATGGTTCCTCACCTTTATCATCTGGTGTCTGGATCCCAGAGGGTTTCTGAGGTCCTAGCGCTTGACGTGCTTCCTGCTACTTCAGAATACCAAAGAGTAACAAGGGCTAAAGCTAGTACTTCACTGTTGAGAATCTGAGACCTGGGGTATCCTTCTACAAAAATAAATCCTTGCCAGCCCAGGGCTGTATATAGCAGCCCCCCTCACCCCAGTTCTGCTATAAGACTCGGAAACAGATCAGAAACTTGTTTTTTGCATTATTCTTGTCTCTGCAGCAATGCTTTATCTATGGGTATGTGGCAAAATAGTTCAACAGAATCGTTTATTTTTCTCCCTGGCAATTCTCCTCTTGCTTAGTTTGCAGATCTAAAATGAAAAGTGTTTTTGGCTATTGATGTTGTGAAAAACATGGGCTATCTTTCATTTCATTTCTCTCCAGCCTCATCTCTCCCTTTAGGGTTATTCTCGGGTTCTTGGCCCCTGAAGTTCTTGCTGTCTTTTGGAGTTCTACTCCTCTGGTAGACCCAAGTGCAGGGAAAGCAGCCCTCTTGATCTGCCAGCTATATGACTTGCATAGGGCCTTTGGCTGTCCAGTCTTGCAAGGATGAGAGAATGTGGGTTGCTGCGGGCCAGAGCTGCCCCGCCGCTGCTGTATCCCACCCCCACCACCTAGAGCCTCATTTTGCATAATGTCTTTGACTGGAGGCTTGGGGGGAAGCTGTGTTCTGTAGCTGCTGAGAACCAGACGCAGGGCCTGTTTCCTTTCTTAACTCGTATGAAGAGTGAGACCTTCTCCTGTTGATTCTGGGACTTCTGTTCATTCCCCCAGAGTGTTACAGAAGCAGGGACCAGCAGAGGTCAGAACCTGGGACACAGATTTCCACTTTTCTTCTGAAATTGTCATTTCTTTATTTTCCTGTCTGTCTATAGCCTGGGTCAAGTTCTTTCATAATTACAGTTGCAATCTGAATTACTTTGAAATGTATATGTCTTATCCCAACATTAAAAACAGCTTACATTTTGCTCTATCATGTATGACCATTATTAGTAATAAATGTATCTTCAAAATAGGTGATTGAGTCGACGAAAGTAAAGGCCACTTAGGTTGATCAGGGCATGTGCATTTTGTATGAAGTACCATCACTGGAAACAAAACAGAATAGGTTTCTGTGTTCATGAATCTTACAAGCTTGCTATGAGAGTCAAAGAAAATTTTGCGATTTTAAATATGAGAACTGCTAAGACTGCTAATGATGGTGATGAAGATGATGGGGATAGCTGAAGTATCCAGCGTTGTTCTAATATCTTCCAAGCATAATCTCTCCTGGGCTAATGCAGCACCTTTAAGAAGATGTATTATATATCTTCCACAAACAAGGACTCGAGCCTTTGTTGAGTAATTTAGCCAAGGCCATGAGGATAATAAATGGTGGCCACTGTGCGTGGCTCTAGGCGCCCACTGTTCCTTCGGGTTTCTGTTTTCTTGTGCCTCCTGTTCTGAATGAAAGCTGATGGAACTAGTATACAAAGCACAGCCTAAGGACAGAGGGGTGTTTATTTGAAAAGGAGAGTGACACTGAATTAACACTTGGGATTCTGGCAGAAAGTCAGACAGTAAGGAGGGGATGGCTGGGAGGCAGCTGCCCTTGTTCCCCAGCAGCACATGGCTGGGCTGGCGGTGGAATTGAGGTGAGGAAAGCCAGTTACATAAGCCATGGCTAAAGCGGTGGGGCTGAGAGGGCAGGGGGAGCAGAGTGAGCCCAGGTTGGGAGCGGGGGGGTGGGGGGGTGGCAGGGTCTCTGCACACTTTCTCACAGTTTCCTTTTCTCCTCATACAGGCATTGAATGTCCCAGAGGAGCACGGAATCTCCCGGGCTTGGTGCAGGAAGGAGAGCCGTTCAGCGAGGAAGCCACGCTTTTCACGAAGGAACTAGTGCTGCAGCGAGAGGTAGGGCATCTTATGTAGCTTCTTATGCAGGCGAGCACAGTCCTCCCTGGACCTCACTATCTCCTACGTCACCGCCTCCATTGCCCATCCCTGCCATCCAGGAGCCGCTTCTGCGTCAGCCCACACCTTGTCTCCTTGATCCCCGCATCACTGGCCAGCCACCCCCAAATGGTTCCTTCTTCTCACTGGTAACCTGGCACGTGAGGCCAGCCCAGCCAGGATCCTGAGGCAGAGAGCTTAAGCTCTGCAGTCCTCCTCCTTGGTGAATTAGCCTGAGCTGCCTGCCTCCAGCTGGATTTAGAAGCTTGACTAACCCTGTCAGGGGCCAATTTTCTTTGAACATTTATTTGTATCTTTGAGTAATTGCATTTTCTGTAGCGGGTTTTCTGACTTAATTTAATTGTATTTCTGTATCTGCCTGTTGGGCTGACTCTTGCAGGCAGGAGTGAGGCTCTCTGCTGCTGTGGTGCCCTTCTACTGCTAATTTTACTCAAGCCTTCATCAGCAGATCTGTCTTCCTTCCAGGAGTATGCCAGCCATTCATCCTGCTCAGTGAGCACAGGAAGGAGCAGTGGGGATGCGCCTCGCTCACACTGAGCACTGGGGCCACCTGCCTTTGTCCCTCCACCCCCTTCCTCCCGTTACCAGCTCTAGAGTCTGCACGCTGCTGCATGCTGTGTGCGGACAGAGGCCTTCTCTCAGGGCTCACTTGAGATCCTGGAGAGCAGATGGAAGGGCTTCAAGACGGTCAGTGATGGACATCCGTGCAATAGGAACATCAGCCATTACTTTAATACTGGGGCTGTAGAAGAGCAAGTCAGCCCTAGAGGCTCCTGTTGAGCTAYGCAGGCTCAGAGAAGTCCACTACTTTTTAAACTCAGCGGTATTCTTGCTGTCCGTGGCMACCACTTTGGGATTTCCCTAACACTGGCCTTCTTGTTTTAGTAGAYGAAGTTAATTTGGCCAAACAAATCCTGACTCCTCTATTCAAGAGGTATTTGTTCCACATCCCAAATATCGACTGCAGTTACCTGGGTAAAGSTGCTGCTGCTCTGCTGGCATCCGTGGCTGGGGCGTGCAGCACTAATCATCTCATGAACCTCACACCGTTCTCTGCTCTGCTGTTAAGATGCACTTATCTTTGAAAAGTACAAGTTCTTGATAGTGACACGCTTACTGCCCCTACACATACATACACATCTTGTAACTACACAATATAGCTTGAATTTTTCTTTTAAAGATAGCAACATCCACCCCTATCCTCCACTATTATAGACTTTCCTGCTGACTTGGTAGACCTT
>BDUI01000546.1:74134-93344 GCA_002335545.1 Apodemus speciosus | reverse complement strand
TTTTCTCCTGTCCTCTCCTTAAGTACACTACAATGGGTAATCTGCAAGCCCTTTATATAGCTTTCACTGCATTTCTCCATAGAACTCTTTGAGCAGATGGAGGCTGAGATTTCTCCTGCTTCTGGCTTGCTCTAAGCATACATTCCTGCCATGTATACCCCCCACCCCTGCTGTCCTCCCTAGATGCCTAGCCATCTCAGATGTGCTGAATAACCTCAAGGGCAGGATCAAGTCTTTATTTTTCTCTTGCACTTGACCTGCCCCTGATCACAGAATGGGGTTCACAAAAGCATGCAAACAAATAAATAARCCAACTGTGCTGGTTAGTTCTTGTTAACTTGACACAAACCTAAACATATCTGGAAAGAAGGAATCTCAGTTGAGGAATTGCCACATCAGATTGTCTTGTGAATACATCTGTGGGACGTTTTCTTAATTAGAAGTTAATGTGGAAAGTTCCTGTCAACTGTGAGCAGTGCAGTCCATGGGCAGGTGGGCCTGGGTTATATAAGAAAGCTTGCTGAACACGTAGTAGGGAGCGTTCAGTGGGGAGCATTCTTCCAGCATTCTACTTCAGTTCTTGCCTCCAAGTTCCTGCCTTCTGCTCCTGCCCTGGCTTCCTCAAGCATGCAGTGTGACTTGGAAATGTAAGCAAATGAACTCTTTCCTCCCCTAGTTTCTTTTGGGCCATGGTGTTTTATCATAGCAACAGGAAGGCAAACTAGGAAACCAAGGAAGGGCCAAGGCCAGGAGTGCAGTGCCTTGAGCAGAAGCCTCACTTCAAAACTGGTCCACCTTTTACTTGGGCCTGGGAACGTAAACCATAATGCAATCTGGAGTTGCCCTGTGTTCACAAAGGAAAGGAGCCTTTTCACTGACTAGGAAGGTTCCCATGTGCAACAGTTACAGAGATGGAAGCCATTTGCTTCTCCTCCTTGCTTTGGAATAAAGGCTAGTCTGAGTCAGTTCCTCCCACGTGTTTTTCTTGGGCCTAGCTATYTTTCCTCCCTTGACTTGGCTTCAGAAGAAGGTGCTRAGATGGTGTCTCCCTTGTTTCCTAGGACAGTCCTCGATACCTCTAGCTAGCTCTCTTAGAAGAGACTCCTGCTGAGCCTGAAGGAARGCTCTGCGCAGTAGCTTATGCTTCTGTCACCAGTGGCAAGGCTCATTTGGCTATCAGTCTGACCAGTCTTCTCCTTGCCTTCTCGAATGTAGAGCAGAGCTTTCTAATCTCCTGAGTGGTTTAATAATAATAAAGTCCCTCTTGCCAGCCTTAAGATTAAAATGTGACCTAAAGTTTACATGCTAGTTTTGTTGTAATATATAGCAAAGGTAGATTAAAGGAAAGTGAAGGAAACTCCTAAGGAGTGGTTCCAAGAGAAAAAAACCCTCAACACTGGTACCCAATGATTCCCCAGTCACCTGCTGCTGCGCACCTAGGAGAGGGAAGCATTGCCCCAGGAGTCTTCAGTAGGAGGAACCAGAATAGTGCCTCGTTCCCTAAGCAGCCTGTTCTTGGCTCCCTCCTCAGGGGGTGCTGAGGCAGGTCCCTCCTGGTGTAGTAGCAGTGTGGCAGATAGACACCAGCATGCCCAGTGCCACCGCTTAACCTTGAACACAAGAGTGTAGAGGAGGTAGATGTAGCAATAGACAAGAGATACCGACGAGAAAGAATAATCCAGAGGTGGCTCTGTAATCCCCGGAATGACAGTTTTAAATTCTAGCTCTAAGAATGCTTATCTGCCTCCAACCCCTAGTTTCTAAGCTTCGCATCCCACTCTTCAGTAGCAGAGGAACTTGGCACAGCAGTGAGAGACAGTGAAGGCCAGGCACTGTTGAAATACCAGACAGCTTCCTACCCTCTTTCTGTATCTTGTCAGATTTCAAGCTTTAAGTCCGCATTTGTGCTCTGCCTACTTGGCTGGCTGTTCTTGCACTTGAACGGCTTGTTTGCCTGGACAGGTCCAAGCTGTCTGAGCCATCAGCAGCTGCACCTCCTCCCTCGCGCCTTCTGTCTGAGCCAACCTTGATTCACAGTAGTGCAGATGGCCCCAGCCATACCCAGAGACGTCTGCCACTCTATCCCCTCTCCTGCCCTGTTTTCCTGAAATGAGGGGGCAGCCCAAACCATACTTGCCTGCTGGTCAGCCTGGGCCAAAACGGAGACAGCACGTGCTTAGTCCATGTTCTAGCACTGTAAGCTTCTTGTGTGATTTTAAAGACAAAATGAACTGAACCCAACAAGGGACAAGGACAGGGCAAGGCTCACGTTCATACTGTGTCAGAAATGTTTTCCAGCTGGTATGAGCGCTAATCTAGGCTTGCAGATCGCCTTAGCCATACCCACTCTGCTTCCTTAGCCTAAGTGTGAGCTGCACGAGAATCCAGAAAAAGGTAAGTATCAGAAACTGATGGTTATTTTCTTCCTCTTCCTCTTCCTCTTCCTCTTCCTCTTTTTCTTCCTTTTCCAGTCATTACAGACTTTGGCAATTTTTCAGAGCACTCTCATTTTCTCAGGATGTATTAAAGGTAGCAGTTGCACACTATTGTAACCAGTTAGAGTCTCTGCACCTTATCCCCTCCTAACAGAAGCTAAGTCATTGGAACCAGCATGCCRAGGCTTGCGGCTGACCTTTTATAGAGGAAGAAATGTGGCAGCAACCTCAGGACAGCCCTCAACCTTCTCCCAGGGTAGCTCACGGCTGGGCAGCAGGACTGTAAACCCTAACCTATCAGACTGTGCCTGAGTGACACCACACAGTCATCCCTGCAGACAGCCTCCTGCAGGGAGGGAGGCCATAGCAGCTGCTCTGCACTAGAGAACTCTCCTAGTCCCAGGCTGCTGAAGTAAGGAAGAACAGAACCCTCAAGCGAAACTCACCTGTAGAGGAACATCAAGAAAAATATTTTCCACTCTGTACAACACATAGTGTGTTTGCTGTAGTGTGAGCATAGCTTCAGTCACTGGTAATGGTAAAATATTTTGCCCAATAACATCTTTACTAAAGTAAAGGTCTGAAGAGGCATGTGCCTGTGTTCCACTCTCTCTCTACTCTCAGTCTAAGTGGGAGGAGGCTGTGCTACTGGTGTAGGGTTAAAAGGTCTTGTTCTGCTACAGTGCAACAGTTACCTGAAGCTGAGGACTACAGTCTGGCATTGTCTATCTCATTTGGTACAGAGTAAGTACTCTGTCATAGTAGAATACCCAGGAACCTTATTTTTATAAAGCCACATAGTAGATCTTACAGTGTGGTCAGTTCAGTGTTCTTTGTGACTGCTTGGACCTCATCATCTAGAATTAGATGTCACTTTCTCTTCCTGCTACAACGGTTACTTAGCCTCTTAACCATAGGAAACATAATCTACTGGCTCTTTTTAATCCATTAAATCTAGTTGTGTAGAAATGCTGGACTGCAGGCAACCTACAGACATAGTCCAGGTTGTTGGGCAGATCTCAAGGATCTGAATAGACAATATTTGTCATTGTTCTGAAAGGAACCATCAGATCCACAGCCAGACTGCAATACACCATCTCCACCCACCCATCCACCTCCACCCCCGCCCCTATTATGTCCCAGAGAATAACCCTGGAATGCTCAGTGCAGTGTCAGGACAGCAAGCCTCCAGGAAAGTCACTGCTTTCTTTTCTGGCCATCTTAGAGCTTTCCATTTCAGGGTAGGGAGGTTTTTATCTCCCTCACCACAAAGATTCCATAARCCTGCCTTGAAAGGGACCCACAAAGGCTCTACTGCCACCTGTACTACACTAGAGCCATCCAGGTATCTGCCTGATGCCAGGATGGCCTGGATATGAGGAGAAGATGTGAATACAGCTAGTCTCCCAGGACGCTTTCCTAATGGCCGCACACAGGACCACCTCTCAGGCTCCAAGTGTTTATCCCACAGAGCTTCAGACGTAACACTGCTGTTTCCTCTGGGGAAAAGTTGAGAAAAGATTCCTCCACTGACTCTTGGTTTGGCTGCATGGGGAGAGCTACTGTGCTGCCCTGTGTGTGCTTTCACCATCCCACAGAGTCTATCACCACCCGCTGGCTCCCACCAGCAGAGGGAAGCCCCACCCCCACCCCCACCCCGCTAGCTCCAGGAGCAGCATTTGCATACTTACGGAGTATACAGACTGGAGCAGTGAGGCCTGAACTTCCAGGAGGGAAATGAAGTAACCTTACAGGGATGGCAGGCCCACCTAAGCCATCACTTACTGWGCCTTGTTTCCTTTGCCTTGCTTTGCCTTGTTTCCACRTGTTAAATGCCCATCCTTCCTTGACTTTGACACTCAGGTCCTATACCACAGTGGCACTTGTACATGGAAAGGAGAGAGGAACCTTGTGCTATACTCTGGCACCTGACAGGATTTCTCTATACAGCAAGCCCTTGCCAGTAGGGAACTGCTGAAGAAGCACTCTGAGTTGCCCGGGAGACCCCTCCATCTCCTGCCAAGTCAAACAAACCTGCCGGTACACTGGTGAATTGTATCTTCCAGCAGCTTTGTGCCTCTCCCAGCACAGTGCAGGATACAGCCTTATAGGAAAGTCCTGAGTGCCAACAACAGAGGTGTCTGAGGAGAAATGAATTGATGCAGAAAGGGGCGGGTGCCACTCAGTCATCTAAAGGAAAAGGAAAAGGTCAGTGGAGCTGTATGGGGCCCAGGTTGGATTGTTGACTCTACCTTACTGCAGCAAAGAGGGCCAGATAACTGTCCAGCCCTAGGCCCTGGCAGCCCCTTCCAGCTGCCGACAGCTCAGCATGAAGACACACATGCTTTCAGTACACAGATGGGTTTGCATGTCAGCATGAGCCCGTTTTTAGCCCCTGCCTAGGACGGGCAGTCCATGACACAGTAATTTAATTATATTTGCCTCCCTCTGTGGCCCACATATTTGAAGAGGTTTGGGGGGAATGGATCTGGCTGAGGAAAACTACCCTGCCGCTCTGGCACTGCCCCAGAGCTGAGCCACAGTACCATAAAGGGTCTTGCCATCCTGAATACGGCCCAGGGCATCTGTCTGCACTGCRGGCTCTCTGGACAGGCTGCCTGCTGACACATCTGGCAAAGCAGCCTCTGGAAGCATCCTTCTCTATCACAGGAAAGTCAGGAGGGGCAAAGTAAGGGGACTCCCTACTCCGCTCGTCAAGACTGACTGGAGTGGTTTCCACAATAACTAGAGCCACGTTAGTCTAACCAGATTCCAGTGTGTTAAAACAGAGATGAGCTCACATCCCTTCACTGACTGTCTCTCCGCCTCAGTGACAGCTGTGATCTTGACTCCAGAGTTCTTAGACCACACACATCCATGTGTGTGTGTGTGCCCTGGAAATGACTGGTAGAGGGACCTAAAATTGATTTCCCTTCCTCCCAAAAATCTTATGCCCATTTTATAACTCATGCGCTCATCGGTTGTTGCCCATTGTGCCTGTACTTGCACCACACCCCAAAGACTTGCCTTTACCTCCCAGCCGGTAAGCTGGTGCTTTCCTCATAGGAGATTCATCAGCTTGCCCTGAAGTAGGGACTCTTCACGGGCCACCTCCCCGGGCGCCTATCACCATCTTCTCATCTCCACTTTTGAGTGGGACAAGAGCACTGGGGGAGGGGGTCCTAGTCAACTGTATCAAGCCTTCTAGAGAAGAACATTCTCTTAGCTTGTCTTCCTAGCTCAGTACCAAGAACACATCCTCCTTGCTGGCTAATCTCTCCTGCATAATGATAGCAGCTCCTCGGAGAGAAAGGGAATTTTCTGGCACAGTTTGTCTCAACACCAGCATAACACAGGCTGTTGCTTAAGAGTGGGAATCATTAGAGTCAGGCCATTATTGAAGGGGACCAGTCTCTAGGGGAACTAGCAGAAATTACCACTCCTTAATAGATGGAAACTCATTTGCTTGAAGCCCCCACCCTCCTCTTTATTTCTCTGCATTCCCCACCTCCCCTCTCAGCTTTGAAGTTGAAAAGAGAAGCAACTCCACCCTATMCAAGACAGAAAATGTCTGCTAAATTAACTTGGTCAAGATTGAGCCTTTGCTGCAAGTGTCTGTTCTTTTAGAATGTTTCTACTGGGACTCCATAAGAAACCAAACMAAGGAGGAACATTGTGATTAAATATATGATCGAATTATAACTAGGGCCACTCTGTTTCCCAAGAGAGAATTATTGCCCCCACAGTTCAGAGGATGCCCCTCTGTACGAGCAWTCCCTCTGAGGACCTCATTCTCATTGCTATACAACACTAGGAAAGGCCAGGGGGGTAGAGCCAGGACCACAGACTGTTCTGCTTCTCCTGTGGTCTGCATGACCTTGACAAAATTCTATTACAATTTAGCCTTTCCAGCCTATAAAAATGGCTCAGCCAGTTAAAGGCTAGGCTCACAACCAAAAAACAAACAARCAAGCCAGTCRAGCCTTCCCAGTGTAGAGGCAGGTGTTGTCTTGCTGCCCTCCACCAGTTTAGAGAGAAGGGCAAGGGCACTCAGAGCAAGGGCCCCTTCGTTGTCCGGTTTGTACTGCCACTAAACCCACATGCCCTGGGACACTTACAGCTCTAAGGAAAGGAAAGTTGCCTGGCTTCTCACCTCTTAACTGGATGAAACCTGGAGTGGATACCATTGGTCTCAACTTTAAACATAAGTCAAAGGACTGGTGGGAAAGTCCTTCCTTTGTCCCCTGCAGAGGAACTATTGGAGACTGCACAGAACTGCAAGCTCCAAGGTCACCAGTTACGTCGCCATTCCACACAGGGCACCCCCTGGAGTCGAGCATTATGGTGACCCTGCTGGGCTGACCAGAAATCTGGTCTTCATGATAATAACAAATCACATCCCATTGGGTTTCATTCGTCTTCATAAATAAATTGGGTAGTTCAACAAAATTCTCTAGTGAATTTGGAGGGTACTCTTAATTATGTTCACATCCCTGACATTAGAAAACATAAGCCCATGCTCTGGCTGTGGCTCAGTTTCCATCGTTATCCCAAGNAAGGAGGAACATTGTGATTAAATATATGATCGAATTATAACTAGGGCCACTCTGTTTCCCAAGAGAGAATTATTGCCCCCACAGTTCAGAGGATGCCCCTCTGTACGAGCAWTCCCTCTGAGGACCTCATTCTCATTGCTATACAACACTAGGAAAGGCCAGGGGGGTAGAGCCAGGACCACAGACTGTTCTGCTTCTCCTGTGGTCTGCATGACCTTGACAAAATTCTATTACAATTTAGCCTTTCCAGCCTATAAAAATGGCTCAGCCAGTTAAAGGCTAGGCTCACAACCAAAAAACAAACAAGCAAGCCAGTCGAGCCTTCCCAGTGTAGAGGCAGGTGTTGTCTTGCTGCCCTCCACCAGTTTAGAGAGAAGGGCAAGGGCACTCAGAGCAAGGGCCCCTTCGTTGTCCGGTTTGTACTGCCACTAAACCCACATGCCCTGGGACACTTACAGCTCTAAGGAAAGGAAAGTTGCCTGGCTTCTCACCTCTTAACTGGATGAAACCTGGAGTGGATACCATTGGTCTCAACTTTAAACATAAGTCAAAGGACTGGTGGGAAAGTCCTTCCTTTGTCCCCTGCAGAGGAACTATTGGAGACTGCACAGAACTGCAAGCTCCAAGGTCACCAGTTACGTCGCCATTCCACACAGGGCACCCCCTGGAGTCGAGCATTATGGTGACCCTGCTGGGCTGACCAGAAATCTGGTCTTCATGATAATAACAAATCACATCCCATTGGGTTTCATTCGTCTTCATAAATAAATTGGGTAGTTCAACAAAATTCTCTAGTGAATTTGGAGGGTACTCTTAATTATGTTCACATCCCTGACATTAGAAAACATAAGCCCATGCTCTGGCTGTGGCTCAGTTTCCATCGTTATCCCAAGGTTAGTTAGCCAACATGATGTGAAGATGACATCACCCAGAGTTGATACTGCTTGAACAAGGCAGAGGAAGAGGGTTTGAGGAAAGGGAAAGCTTTATGCTGGCGTAGTGGACTTAAGTAAGAACGCCTGTAATGGGCCAACACTGCGGTCTTGTTATAGTCACAGTTCTCTGTAGCTTCAGAACCAAACTGATGTGTATACGCCAGATGTGCATATGTTTTAAGGTAACTGTCATGCCCTGAGTACCTTCTTTTTAATAGGCAGGAAAGTCACTATGGAAGTCAATAGGAAGTCTTTCCCTGGTCCCTCTAGCAGTCTTCCCCTTATGTTTTTCTTTTCCTCCTTCCTTTCATACTCCAGACTTCCCTCTCCCCATTCTTAAAGAGATGAATTGGAAGAATATGCTGTCATGTCAGAAGGAAACCATTGTCAGTTCACACAGGCAGACTCTAATAGGATAAAGTATTATCCGACTTCCTTTAAGTCCAGAAATTAAGTCTTCTTGGAATGGTAATAGATTATCATTTGTAACCACTGTGGCTGCCAGCCGCAGGCATAGGCTGCTAGTGTCTGCGGCCTCCACTCTGTGTCTGAGCTCTGACAGGACCAAAGGCTGACACTTGGTTCCTGGTTGGAACTGCCTGTGTAGCAGTCTATATCACTCATTCAATTACCTATTGAGGGGGGGTCCCCAAGTTGGAGCAACTGTCTGAATGGTATTAATGAACCCAGACAAGTGTGTAGATAAAGAAATCTAGACCTTGAAGACTGGGAAGAAGTAGCCTAAGGCCAGAAAACCAACCTTTGCCCAGGAACTGCGAAAGCCTTCTCTCTGCTGACTAACTTGGCAGGTGGAGTGACTTACCGAGTGACTAAAGTCCCACCAGCTTGGAGACAGGGGACCAGAGTGAGGCCTTAAAGGAAGTAGAAGAGATGGAGAGGTTGCTGCAGAGAGGCAATAGGATGCAAACATTAGAGGAAAGAAAGAGCCATCATCCTTGCATGGAAGGATCATTCAGGATTTCTTAAGCCCTATCATGGAGATTATGAAAGAAACCCTGATGTAATAAGGGTGTCTTTATTAGTGGGCATATAAGAAGGCAGGTAGGTACTAAAGAAACAAATAGATTAAGGACTTGTTACTATTTAATAATGTGACCATAGTGACTGCCCTAGTACTGTGACTGAGTGAGCCTGAAAGGCGGTCTCGCTGTGCTCCGGCAGCCCTCATTCCTGCTGCTAGAGTGGCCTCTCAGTGCTTCCCAGATAGCRGTTCCAAATTCTCAGAGATGTTGCTCCCTTCTCAAGTGCTAACTTGCTTTGACATGACAGCTTCTCCAACATTTCCCCACAGGCCTAGGCCTACTGTCTGACTCCCTACAAGTATTCATATCATTGAACTCAGTCATCATAATTTGTATAATACCTTCCCTTGTGGGAAAATACTGAACTGTGGCCTCTGCTGCGTCCTTGGTGACTATACCTTAATAGAAATGAGAGGATGGGCTCATAGCAGACCCAAGGACGCTATCAGAGACCAGGATAAGATACTGTCTGAAGACTGCCTTGCTTTCCCCAACAGTGGACAGCCTGCAGGAGAAGGAACAGAACTCTCGTGAAAAGGTGTGGTTTGGCCCAAGTCCCAGCAGCAAAAAAGTTGGCATGTGCAAGTGGATAAAACCTATGATCACTCTTAAGACTGATTCTAGACTCTCATTAGAAAAGCAACAAGCATTGGTTTTTAGCCTCCCTTGCAAACCCCATGCAGTCAGGGTCACACTAACAGTCTTCTGCCTGGTCCAACCAGCATCTTGCTTACTAAAAAAAAAAAAAAATCTCCTTCTTAATTGCACCGCAGGCCCTTCCTTGCCTGTGTGTCTTCCACGTAGCTTCATTTTTCTCTCACTTGCTAAAATCATGGTACTCAYTCCCTTTCTTCAAGGRCCCAGTAGCTTTCTCTCTGTGCCTTCTCCCTATTGGTGCTTCCTCCTTCGTGTCTTCAGACCTGGCTAGGCTTTAAAATAAGGAAGCGTTTGTATCACTGACTTGGGTAATTTTGGTTCAGTTGCCCCTGATGGAAAACAACAGATCCATGAAGAGTCTAGGAAGCATGGCATCCTGTTAAAGACCGAGGCTTCCTGGGTAGAAATGCCCRCTCTTCGTCAGTGTTCACCTCACTGTTAGCAGAAGCTCCTTACAAAAAAAAATCAGCCCGTTCCGAGACTAAGATAGTGTCGTGAGCCAGCTGCAGACTTAGTTAGGTACAGAACACAAAACAAAATCCAGCCATCTTTTCCTCCAACTCACAGATAACCATTCTCTCTCCRGAATAGTGAAAGTAAAGAGACACAAGTAGAGGCAGTAAGTGGGCACTGGCCTTTGGTTTGTGTACTTAAATCAACAGATAACTGCCAGCYGTGAAGTGCCTACTGTAGACATCAGCCACCACACTAAGTGTGAGGTAAATGCACAAATCCTCGATGTCTACAGCAGCCTGTGAGCAATGAAGCACATGTGACTTACTAGTGTCTTCATTTCAGAGATGAAGACGCAAATGCTTGCTAAGTCACAAAACTAGGAAGGGATGGAGCTGCAGTTCACCCCAAGGACTGGCTCCAGAGCCAGAGTCTGTTTGCAAGCATTATGCGTCTTCTCTCTCCCTCTGATCCSCCAGCCCCCACCCCCATACATACACAGGGTGGAGGGGAACACTGGCCTATTTTTTTAATTCCTTAAACACCCTCAAGATGTAATTTACTTATTTTAATTTAAAGCAAAGATGGAAACAATCCAGTACCCAAACCATTCTTCCCCCTGCAGAGGAAAGAGTACTTTCTAAGTGGCTAGAAACCAAAGAGAGTCCCTTTGAGCCAAAGGCTGCCTTGCAGTTTAGCTGAGACAGGGTTTGGAATGGCATGAAACGGGGCCTGGACTAGGCACTGGCATGGTGTGCTGAGTGCCAGCAGAGGAGATAAAATCAGACACATGTTTACATGTGAATGTTCTCTCTTTTTCTTCTCTAAGTTTAAGCCCTTGCCGCTTTGGTGCACTAAAATGGTGGATCAGCTTGGAGTGCAGTCCCTAGCCATCAACCGGTGAAGGAAGCCAGAGGCCTTTGACTCTGGCCCTCTTGCCTGCCTACAATAGGAATTGTCTTGCCAGGAGGACTCTGCATGTTGTTCTGCCCAGCAAGTTACTGGCCTCAGTACATGTTAAATAGCCATGATAGAACTAATGTCTCTAACCCTAAGAGACTAGCCTAGCTTCATTGATAATAGGGTGGTAAGAAGCCCTGGAGATTATAGAAATGGTATCCACAGTGTGGCATTAAAGAACTAAATGCTCATCAGGTAAAGGCACTCACTACTAAGCTTAATGACCTGAGTTCTAGCCTCACCACGCGTGAGGGAGGGAAGAACCAGCTCCCACAAACTGTTCTCTGAAAGCCACACATATCCCATCCCCCACTAATTAGYCAGGTGTGAACATTTTAAAAGAGCCAAGACTAGGTAGGTATGGAGAGGAGAGGAACTATGGTCCTGTTCTCCCATCCCAGTCTCACCATTATTGGGCCAAATGACAGACACTAGTACATKTGGAGACTATGTCTGATAGGAACTTAAAGAACTTTTCAGTCATCTACTTTGCAAAGCTTTCCAGCCTATGGTTGGGAGGAAGCCAAGTCATCTTTCTTACTGGAATCACCATCGTGCCTACTTTCAACTCTCTTCTGTAGCTATCACCCTCTGTGGGATTCTGCAGTTTCTGTCTGCCATTGGACCTAAGAGTCCAGAATTGTATGTGCACTGCTGAAGATCTGGCCCTTCTGCATATATGGAGCTCCTGTRGTCAGACCTTACAGGGTAGCTGAGCTGGATGGGGTGGGAAGAAGAAAACACAGAATAGGAAGTCCCATTTTAGTTGCATATTAGTAAGGAGAAAAAACAYATTTGCTAGAAAGTCAAGCGAACCCAGTTCTAGTCTAACCTATTCTATTGTCAGTGTGACCTTGGATATGTCTCTCTATTTCAGTAGCGCTCAGTTTCCTTGACCAGAAAATATTTTTAAAAATTAGGCTAAGTAATTTTCATGACCTTAAAAATTCTATAATGAAAATTCTGCAATTCCATATACTCAGCTGCAGTCTTTCCTCTAATATGTTGCTATAACTACCCCCGAAGAGCTACCAACCCACGTTCCATTCCCAGGTAACCAGCCTTGCAGCTTGGCCAGGCTTGAGAATGAGTCATTAACGCAGCCTTAGAGCCTCACTTCAGTGCTCTTCCGAAAAAATGTCCCAAGCTCCCACTTAAGGAAGGATGTACCCCAACTGCATAGCAAAAGAGCTACCTCTTAACTGCATGACAGTGGAGACCAGAGGTTCAGAGCTACAGGGGAAGAGCTGCCCCTGAAATGCCAAGGACACTTTTTCCGAGGGTCCCCCTTGTTTCCCCACCCTGGTCACTTCAGGTTCCAAGAACAGAATCTGCTCATCCCCAGGACAAAGGTATTCCTCCTTAGGATTTCTCCCTTCTCTCCTCCCCTGTCCTCAGACCTTTGTTTAGCCCAAGACCCTTTGTCATTGCAGTTACTGCCTAATTTCTGACTTCTCAAACAGCTGTCAAAAAAAGAAGGGGGTGTTAGGAAATGAGAAATCAGCACCCCACCTTGTGGTGCTGAGGCAGCAACTTCATTCCCACTGGCCTCAGAATSTATACCGAGGAAGCTCTTCCCAACAGCCTGAGTTGTGTCCGTGGCACTAGGAAACACAGTCATTTCTTGGATTTTCATCTGATCCTGGGCCAAGTCCCACCCTTTGCTCTGCTGCGGTTTTTTTTTTTTCTTTATTAGGAATAGATAGTAAAAGAAGGACAGAGACCAACCATTGCTGCCTGCGTTCTAAGTGCATACCAGTGTGCGTGTGCTGCCACAGGCACTGATAGCCAGAAATGATCTGTATACCTTAGGAAGATTCAAAATTGGCCATTTCTTAGCCAACTGCTGCAACACTGCCTGCCTCTTTCCCTTCTCAGTGCCAGATAGATCACACCCACTCAGTCCTCATTCCCTGCATTAGTATAAATATGCGCTGAAGAAACAGAGGTCCTTGTTCATGGGACCTCCCTGGGAGGCATTGCTCTGTGAACCTCAAGTGCCAGACCCCCACCTCCTTCAAAACAGACGTTAAGCAACACTGCCTCTGGGAATTTGCAGCCAAACTACATTACTGAGGCCCCCTTAAATCCAAGCCCCCCAGGGTCCTTCCRTTGAGCCTGACCATCGGGTTCTGCTGAGGTGGCAGGTGACTTCTGGCCAGGTCCCAAGAGCTGAGGCTGACCCATTTCCCCTGCTTTTTTCCAGGGCATGGGGAATTTGGTTATATCCCCAACAAAGCCAGGGACTAACACACTTAGCTTGTGGAAGATGCACTGGAGTTGGGTGCATTTATTTAAACTAAAGAAAGGTGGTTGACAKCTTTTAGCATTTTCCCACACTTAAAATTAACATAGTCTCCCTCCCCACDTCACTGTTCCTCTTCCCTCCTCCCCCATCCCCTTCATTTAAATATAAATGACTCGGTCAATGCTTATAAGACTGTATAGGTTCAGAATCTTATTCAATTTAACCCTTTGGGGACATTGAATTAAAAATTGAACAATATTTATTAAAATACAAAAATACACTTTTCTCACATTACAATCAGTGTTCTTTTGTTGGCATCCCCTACCCGTACCACCCCCTTTCAAATCTGAACCCTTTATTTTCTCTTAAAGCTAAAATAATAACTGAAAGTTACATCATTGAATGGACCAGAATAACAGATCTTGCCCCGTGCTTGTAACTCCTGGAGGTAGGCCTAGGGGAGGGGAGCTTCCGTCCATGACACCYCATTCAACAAAACTCCTCCATGCCGAACTCATTTTGTCGGTTTTGTTGCAACATGCCCCCCCCCCACACACACACACAAAACATCCTGGATGGCAAAGGTTCCTTTAAATTGAGCCTGTGCCCTTTTCAGCTCTCCTTTCCCCTCTCATGTTCTGCCCCCACTATCACCACAACTAGTTGGCATCAGCTGCACTAATCCCTAATGAATCAGCATTTAGAACAGTCACCAAATCCCAAGCATGAGACAAGCTTCCCCTCCCCTACTTCCCCCATTCCCAGCCTAGCCTCCTTTTCCACCTTAAAACAAGCAAGATCTTTTTTGAAAAATCATAAAATGTCATCATTGTCTACAATCATTTGTCAGATACCCGGAACAACAGGTGGACACGGCCCACTGCTGCTTTCTGGCTCCTGTGAATCATCCCCTCCTGCTCTGCTTCCCTTCTTCCCGGCCGCACCCCCTTCAGGCCGCCTCCTCCCRGGAAACCCTGATAGACACATGCCTTGCAGGATGGGTTATGCCCAACTGCAGGAATCTGGTGCAATGTGAAAGCATTTGACTGAGAGCTACGCCAGCTCCCTTCCTTCCAAGCTGTCCTGAAGCACTGTCGGGGAGACACATGCCAGTCTTAAGGCACAAACCCAGAGGACTTGTGCACATGTACAAAGAAACAACCCCTGTAAGGATTAGTTGGAATTTTGGTGGTTTTCCTACTTAAAATATATTTACAGATCTATCTTCCCCATTGTCTCTGAAGGAAAAAAATACTGCCTCCCAACCTTTTGGCACAGTACAAATTTGTGATGCTTTTTTAAAATTCTTTTTTAAATAAGATAGATCTGTAAAGACAGCTCTCGGCTTAAGAAAGCGGTCTGTAGAAATGGTATTCCTGGAACCTGGGAAGCAGCGTCTAAAAACTGGCAGGTGCGGTCTATCCTTCCTGCCCCCCGCAGCCCACACCCTGCCACTGTAGGGGTGTGGGTTGCTTTAGTTTGCTTCATCTTAGCAGTTTCCACCGTACAGCAGTTGACTTGAGGCTCCGACCCACAGCCTTGCCAAGAGTCCCTTCCCCCCCCCTTAAATAGAACTTACAAGTTAGAAAATAGTTTTGTTTTGATTTTTTTTGTTTTTAAATTTTAATATAATCTTTAACCAGCCCATAGATTTAATATATAAGCATATACAAGAAAAAGTCTCTCCCCACTCTGTACAAAAGTTGCTCTTTTTTGTGCATTCTATTGCATTTTATAAGTTTTTGAGGGAGGGGGAGTCATATTTGAGTTTCCTGTACCTTGTCCTTGGTATGGGTCTGAATTATATAAGGTTCAGAGATAGTGGTGACTGTGGGGTGCAGAGAGTTCCCCAGGCTGTTTTCTGTCCAGTGGGCCCCATGTGCTGGTTTGTAGGTGTTGTAGTTAATATGGTCATGTATTGTGGGCAACACTACTGCCCCCTCACCTGATACACCGGATGGAGCTGCAGATGCTGCTGCAGATGCTGCTGCTGGGATGTCTTCATCCACCTGGATAATCTCTACTGTCCTGGCAGCTGTGACTGTACTCCGCTGCTGGTGCCGCTTGCGAAGTTTATAGAAGACAATCAACATGGCAGCAGCTAGGAGAGTCACTGCCACAAAGCAGCCAATGATGATCTTGGTGGTCTTCATGACTTCATCCAGGCTGGTCTGCATCTTGTCAGTGGTGTCTGTCGAGGGTACTGGCACCTGCTTGGGCACACGGGTGGTCTGAATGAGCACCGTGGTGGAGGTGGTATATGCCGGCTGGTAACCAGTGGATGTGGTGGGAACAGGCTTGTACTTCCGTGTTATGTCCTCGGGTGATATCTCCGTGGTCTCCACTGTTACAGTGGTGAAGAAGCTGAAGTTGGGGGTGTTGAGCTCGGCCGAGCTCACATTGAGGTAGGCCGAGGCATTGGAGTTGCCTGCCACATTGGTCACCATGCATGTGTATACTCCAGTGTCTATGAGCAGCACACGAGAAAAGTTCAAGGTGCCATCATTGAGAACAGAAATCCGTGGGTGCCGGGAGGCGTGGCTGAGCACTGTCCCATTGGGCAGCAACCACTTCACAGAGGACATAGGGGGAGTCCGACACTTGAGTTCTGCCATCCGATCCTCAGAGATGTTGAGGTCCCGAGGTGCATCCATGATGAAGGGGGCAGAGCACTGAAAGGCAGCCTGGTCCACCTCTACCAGGTAGCGGCCTCGCATGTGCATGGGGGCATGACATCGGCCACAGCAAGTGGAATTGGTGGGTATGTACTCCCGAAGCCACCAAGCCAGCCACAGAATATCACAATCACAGTTCCAAGGATTGTGGTGTAGGTGCAACTCCACCAGGTACCTCAGAGGCGTGAAGAGGTCATGGGGCAAAGATGAGAGGTTATTGTGGGCTAAGTTGAGTTCCACAAGGGAAGCCAGGCCGTCGAAAGCGTTCCGCTCAATCAGGCTGACCTGTGAGTTCATCACCCACAGTTTCTTCAGGGAGCTTAGGCCATGGAAGGACCCAGGCCTGATCTCAGGAAAGTGGTTCCCTGACATCTCCAGCTCCTCGAGCCCCACCAGGGGTGTGAGATTGGGCATATCCTTAATGTTGCACATGCCCAAGTTCAGGTACTTGAGGTTGAACAGACCCTCAAAAGCCCCCTCTGAGATATACTCCAGCTTCTTGAGTTCCCCCAAGTCCAGGCGCATGAGGGAGGGCACCCGGTTGAAGGCATAAGAGGGGATGCTCTCAATGGGGTTGTTTCGAAGCCAGAGCTCCCGCAGTTTGGACAGGTACTCAAAGGCCCCACTGGGGATGACCGTCAGCCAGTTGTCAAACAGTTCAAGGGTGTTGAGACTGGCGAGGCCATTGAAGGCCCCCACCTCTATCTGCCTGATGGAGTTCCTGCCCAGCTGCAGGACCTCCAGGTGGTGGAGGTGCCTGAAGGTGTCAGCCTGAATCATCTGGATGTTGTTTTCCATGAGGTTGAGATACCGGGTGTTGGAAGGAATACCCTGCGGGACCTCAGAGAGTCCCCGGCGGGTGCACACCACCTTGCTGAACTGGTTACTGCAGGAACAGACGGAGGGGCAGTTTTGGGGCCCGGCTGAAGCGGCGGCAGCGATGGCTGCACACAGAATCCACACTTGCGCCGTGAGGTAGACGACGGGAAGCAGGACGGCATTCCAGGTGTGGTGCACAGTTACCTGCCACAAGAGCTTCATGGTGTGGCACGTTCATAATTCACCATCGCCTGGGATTTTGGCTTGGAAAAGAGAACCAGCCTTACCCCGGCTTAAGTGAGCTAGGAGCTCCTCTTTCCATCTGGAGAAGGAGGTGGGGAGGGGGCGATTAGAGACAAGCAGATCGGCCTAGAAAAACCCTGCGAAACTACAGAGCGGCCCCTCATCTGCCAGCCCACCCTCAAGGCCAGCCCATAGAAAGCTAAGACTCTCTCCCACGTTGCAACCATCCCCACCCAGTTCGCTGTCACCTACCTCGGAAGGAAAGCTGGAAAGAATTAGCGCTGTGTCCTTAAGCTTTCTCCACGAGAGCTGGGCTCATCGTTCCCATTCTGACTTTAGTTTTAATTAACAAAGGGGGAAGTAGTGGGGGCAGGGAGGGCAGAGGGGAGGGGAGGGGAGGGGTGGGGGAGACAAAATGGCTTCTAGTAAATCCGTAGTCGGCGAAGCCGCGGAGTTGAGGCGCGCCAGGGAGAGCCAAGGCCCGGCGGGCTATGCAGGTGCATGCCCCCCCGAGAGCCCGAGAAGCGGCGCCACCAGCGCTTCCCTGCTTTGTCCTTGGACCCTGGCACCAGCTTGCTCCAGCCGCGGGAGAAGGCGCTTCATCGCCAAAGTGTGTCTCCGGGGCCCCCAGCCCTCTCCCTGGGCCGCCGCGGGGGATGGGGGTGCGGGGGCGCTCCCGAAGCCGCCCAGGCCGCGCTCGCTGGTTGCTGCGCTGCTCTCCACTCTGCTTTCCCGGCCCGGAGCTGGCGGCAGCTGATTGCAGTCGCGAGCTCGCGGGGCTGCGAGAGTTAAGAGGTGTTAGCTGCGCCTTCGCCCTCCCTAGGCACACACCCCCTTTCTCTTCGCCTCTTCTCGGAAGGGTTAAAAAGACAAGAACTGGGCTCAGTTCTCCAGTCCCGCTGTCTGCTGGCGCGAGGAGCGGTAATCCGTCCAGCCCCAGAGGGGCAGCAGCGTGGACGTGGTACTGGGACCCGGTCCGCGAACGGAGGAGCGCGCAGCGCCCGCGGTCGCGCCCGCACCGCAGGCCCCTTCAGGGAGTCCGGGGGCGGGCGCGGGTCCGGCGGCGGCGGCGGCCGCAGCCCCCGGCAACGCGCAAGCGCCCGCCGCCGCCCGCCACTACTGGGCTCCCGGCGCGTCGCCGGCCCCGGCTTTGTGCGGAGAGTGCGAGTTCGCCGCTGGGGCTCCCGGAGCCTTCAGCAGCGGAGCTGCCAGCGGGTTGCTGCAGCAGCCAGAGCGCTGGCGACGGCGGCGTGAGCAGTGGGGGTAGCGGCTGCGGGGAACGCTCCGAAGCCGGTGACCATGGTCCTCGCTGGCTAGCGGCGGCGGCGGCGGCAGCAGCGGGGCCCCTGCGCTCGGCGCCCACCGTCTCCTCCTCGCGCCGGGCTCGCGGCGTTGCAGGCGGCAGCCACGCAGACTGCTCTCTCATCCTTTTGTCCTTCAGTCAGAACGTGAATGTACTGCTGACGCATACTGTTCTAGGGAGAAGATTAGCGTGATGCAGTGCTCTTATGTATTAACACCGCTCTCCCTCTGTCGCCTGCCCGCAAGGGGTTAACGCCGCGCCTTCCAGCGCGCGCCGGCCCGCGCCGCGCAGCCCCCAGTCGCGGAGGGCTGCCTGCCTTCCTCGCTTCTTCCTTCCCTCCTTCCTTCCTTCCTTCCTTCTTTTTCCCCACCCCCCTCCCCCCTCCCCGGCAGCTTCCTCCCCGCCCCCTCTAGACGATCGGAGCGGCCCAAGCGGGCAAGCGGGCGAGCGAGTCGGAGTGAGCGTCAAGTGAGGGGCTGCGCGCTAGTCGCAGGCGTTCGCAGCTATTTTGGTCAGGTCGGAGCGAGTGGCTGTTTGGCCGCTGATAGGCTGGAGCGGTGCGGAGCTGCAGCRGAGACTGCGCGGCCCCCACCCGGGCCACCCAGCACCCTCCAGCCGTTGACTGCTGGACTCAGGGGCCCGGGTGCGGCGGCCCTCGGCGGGGCTGCAGCAGTTGGCCGGCCTCCTGCGAGTGCCCGCGTCATCCGCACCCCCGCTGAATGCTGACGGGGTGCCTGGCTGCGCGGCCAGAGTTTGGATCTGCAGGATGGTGGGGACCCAGGGGCAGGCAGCAGAGTCGACGCAAGGGCTGCGTTGAGTCAGAAGACCCCGAGCTTGAGCTTCGCCTTACTCTGTGCCTGTCCTTCCAGTCCCCTCCCCTCTC